>NIUQ01000504.1:0-47512 GCA_002796945.1 Plectus sambesii | reverse complement strand
TAGTCTGTTTTTAGGGGAGATCAGCCTCTCAGCGTGCGCACGCCTTAACTTTGATACGAAATGAAAGCGCGACGCTTTCGCTCTCGAGACAACACTACTGCTGATCACTACCGGGCACTATCGATGAAGCGGTGACGTTTGTAGCAAGGGCTGCACGGAGACACTTCCGCATGCAAATAATGGCAACACAAGTCGACCACGGTGCGCTAGAGAAAACATGAAGCAGGCGATAAGACAGGTCAAGGACGGTGTACGCATTTCGCGTGTGCATCAAGAATGGGGTGTTTGTATTAAAAGACGCGCGCTGAGTGATTGACGTAAATGGCTAGGGAAGTGACGCTACGGCGGAGCAAAGATTCGTGAGAAATTTTACTACACGCACGTTGCCAGTGGTGCGATATTTAATTTCCTCCGTCAATCCTTTCCTTACTGAAGCACATGAGCCTGTTTTATAAAACTATTGTTATTGCAAGCTGCGAAGTTACAATCGCAATGACTGGTCATTTTTCAGTTTTCCCCAGTTATTTTCAATATATATGATCAAGTGCAGAGATTCTAATTGCGCAATTTCGCACTAGAAACAGTTTTATGAAATAGACTACAGAAAGCACAGCTTGAACTGATATGCACTTAATTAACTGGCAAGAAATATGAACGGCAAACGCACTGCGAAGCTATGGGAGCTGTAGGAAGAGAAAGAGGTAGACTCTAATGAAACTAGAATATTGCGGCAATCTCAATGATAACAAATCGAAGTATTTTAACTGTTTGAAATAAGAAGGCATAGTTCATCACAAAAAGAATTGTTATCGGTATTCAGGAATATCTCCTGATAAAGAAAATTTAGCAATCAGTATCCTAATTGTAGCTAAGTTGCCATGAAACCCAAAATGATAGAGAGCAAAAAAAACTGAAAGACGTAAAAACTGAAATCGGTCCTTTCGCGGTGAGACCAAAACTCGTTGCCTCAGTTTTAACTCACAGATAAATTTTGAGCAGGGCTTATACATAGTGAAACTTCCGAATGAAATCCAATTCTTCAAAAAGAAACCATAATTCATGATGGAACACTAATGAAAATTGCTTCCACGCAGTTTTTATGGCTGGCTCATACTTCCCTAATAGCATGTGCCATTTCGCATGTTAAGCGCGATATAGGCTTCTTAGTTTTATATATTTACAACAAACAAAGAGCAGAAGATCATGAGGAACTCCTGATCACAAAAGTGATCCAATAAGATAAGTTATGCGATAAGACAGCAGATACCACAGGTTATTTTGGAAGTACAAAAATAGTCTTACTCAAAAACGAGATCGAAAGCAGAGAAAATTGCAGTATCAAAGAGAGGACATACTGACCGTGGCTGTGGAGGATGGCTTCATCTGCTGCTCCTTGCGGAATCGCCGAGAATCGGCGGCGGCGGGTGAAGGAGAGCGATGCTCGCGCGCCTTGGGCGACATGGACGGCGTCCGGTCGTCCAGCAAGGCGCTGTGTGCAGTTGCGTAAATGTGCAGCGACTGCAATTCGAACTGTAATCTCTCTTGACGTCTACTTTAATACAGAATTCATGCAAAGAATGACTCTGTTTCATTGGATAAATGTAGTTATAACTGTTGAAATCACAATTAAAGGAAGCACAGTGATTGGTGAATTTTAACACAGGCGCACACAAAATCGTCCTATTATGTTACGCCTAAGCAGTCACAGCGCTTCCCTCAACTATAGATTATAAGTTCTGTGAAGCCTAAAATTTTCTATGAAATCTTTTTGCACGTTATGTAAGCTCAATACGATCTAACACGATCTAAAGGGATTTACACTGGGACTCCTTGGGGATAAATGTCGTCGTGTGACGTTGAGGAAAATATGTCCATTGGGACTATATTAGGGGGATACAGCCCATCGTCAAATCCTTTGCCTATATGTGACGAGAGGACGGTCAAATTGTCCTTTAGAGTTATGAAATATGCAAGGTTATCAGTAGATTCTCATTGGAGCCCCATGGCGCTTGAACAATTGATCAATTAATCACAATAAAACTTGAGAAACTCAGCAGAAATTCACCTGCAGATTGACGGGAATCGAGTGCATTGCTGCAGCTTCGGCTTCCGCGTCTGCGCCAGCTTGCGTCGGCGTCGTTGCTTCGGTCGTATCTGTCGCCAGTCCGTTTGTCGGCATTATGGAAATATTAGTCGGTGGTGATGGTTTTGTAGCAGTTGCAGTTGCCGACATAACCACTTTCTCTTGCCTTCCGACTGATACTGACCTTGGAAAGACTAAGAATGTTCTTCAGCATATTTGAGAAATATTGGCAAGAGTTTGTGAGAAAAGAAAGCTAGCTTGGCTTTAAATCAGAACTCTGAGTAGAGTTATCGAACCGAATGGAGCTTAATTATATATATATAATATTGATAAAACATTAAAGCGATACGCGCCGTCTTCATGCAATATTTTAATCAGTGGGAATAACTCAGTGCGGCGTGTCACCGATGCTAAATAATCTCGAGGTGTATCTGAACGATTAACGGCTCGACAGCAAAACGCGCCACGCCCGCCCCTAAGCTCGTTCAACCTGACTTGCCACTAGAAAATATGCTTTAGTGGAAAGCGCAAGAAAAGCACACCTCTCCCTAAAGAAAAAGAACACTCATTAATTTAAGCTTTATGAATACTATGGGGATCACAAAACCACGACGCATCACAAGTATAGCAGGTTTTAGAAGACAACCTGAAGGACTGCCTGAATTATTTGAGTGAAAGGACGAAAACTCCATCATAATGAAACACTGATGTATCATACGCAGGTTACGTTTAGACCAAAAAGAAAGTAAGAGGAAAAAGACGACTGTGATTCATGGTAGAACTGAGGCTACACATCCGGTGGGGCGATCATAGGGATGAGGCTGGGCGCTGATCGCGTCGCAGCGGCGTCAGCTGTTCCATTGACTAGACGCCCAGCGGTGGGCGGGTAGGTTTGGCATTCGCGAGCCAGCGAGCCGGTCCTGGCCGGCCGGCGATTTGCTGCCCTCCGCACGCCAAAGCACACAGACGGCGCCTCTGTGACTGAGACCGGCCCAGTCGATCGATCTGCCGATGCAGACGCAATGGCTAGCACGACGATGGTAGTGGTGCTGGACATCTGCACGCTCAGCACGACGCCATCCTCCCAATCACAATTATAAAGGCGTCGGCAGAAAATTGGGTCATTCCCTCAAGCTGTCAAACATTGATCGACAGTTTTCTGCACGCAAACGGAATAGCCGAGCGGTAGTGGTCAATCACGCATGAAGATATGAGAAATGGGTATACTATGAAATTTTTTTAGCTTTTCACGAAGAACGATATGTAATTTTACATAGATATAAAACGTAATGCGTTTCATAATACTCGCGTTCATATAATAAGATGAAGTTGAAAACGGCAGCGCCCTTCGAGAAAAATTGCCTAAAATGTTTGGTACAGTGGAATTCACTTATAACGGTTTCGGTTATACCGGTATTTCACTTATACCGGTAATTTTTTTCGGTCCCAAAGTGCATCTCCCCATACAAATAATTTCGGTTATACCGGTATTTCGCTTATACCGGTAATTTTGATCGGTCCCTCAAATACCGCTATAAGTGAATTCCACTGTAATCCAACAGGGGAAGATTAGTCGAATGTCATTTTTGAAACAAATCACCCTTACATTAGAGCAGAATGATAAAGCTAAAGGTTCCTCTCAAATCTAATCGGATCTGCAGTATACTCTTCGGTAGTAAATTTCTCAATAAACAGAAGTACTTCTGTTCGAATCGATAAGGTGGGACGGACGATTGGCCTTGAGGTAAAGCATTCGCCTTCAGCAACACAAAAACATCGTCAATGGTTAGTAAGCAGATATGTTTTTAATTAGAACAGGTGCTGCCTCAAGCGCGTACCGAAAATATAATTAGGAAAAAGAGCTACTACCCCGGGTCAGTGTAAAGCTTAGAAAATGAAGTACATTAAGCACATATACTTCACTCTCTCTTCTGTTCTTAATTTTTAACTAGTTCTTAAGATGTGAAATTCAATAGATCAATCAGTTTAGGTCAGTTGCAATAATTTCGACCGCATAACCCAGTCGATTTTGCCACTGCTTCACATTTCAAGGAGCAGTCAAATCCCCTTAGAGCTACATTTATATAATCTCACGCTCATCTGCTGAGTTTAACCAACAATTAGTCAGTCGAAACTTCCAGAAATGAGCCGCCACATTCCTGGTTTATGATGAAATGTACTATCTATTTGATTACGAATTTTCGGAAGCTTTGACTTATCAACCCCTGCATCACGCGCGAGGCCTGAAAGCTAAGATTTCCACTTTAAGACGCCAGCAGTTAACATTCATTCCTCTACTTCTCTGAGAAATCGCATCCGAAGATAACTTGAAGCGGTCCAAAAAACTTGCAATATTCACTTTTCCTTTAAAAAAATCTCGTGGGTATGGGCGATCGGACATATTCGTCACATCTATTCCCCAAAGCACTAAAGACTAAGAAAAACCCCTAACTAAGATCGTTATTTTCATAGGATTATCAAGAACACATAGAAATTCAACTTTTGCATCACAAAGTGCACATTTTGAAAGTATATTATTATTTTTACTCTAATGAGGACGTTTTTCAAATCAATCAGTACAAAAATATCCTCTTCAATTTGGAAAACGTCCTATTTGATTAGGAAAGTATGTTTATTAAAGTGGAAATGGTACATGTTCGATACCCAAGGGGCAATACGCGCGCCGGCGCGCAAATTTCGGTCATTCGCTCGATACTGCGGGCGCTGAAGTCGCCGTCTGCTTGTTTGCTCACAGGCTATAGCAGTCGAAAGCTTTGAGTTGACAGTCTGAGAACCGCCTCGCAATCACCACAGAGCGAATGGCTCAAGTGACTGCGAGCGAGTAGCACTATGAACAACAGCGTACGGTAATACGTGGGACTAGTTTGAACTCACCCGGCGCGGTGATGTGAGTCTGCTCAGGATAGGCCAACAATCGCATGTATATAGAGGTTCTTCGTTCATAAATTACGTATTGCTTTTGCGTTCGACAATCCATAAAGCTTCCGAGTATTCCCACGCTATCGCACTCATTGTTTATCGGAGGGACAGTTGCACAAATCCACAAAATACTGATATTATCCTTAAAAAAAGCACGGAAACAACTAGTTTGCATCGACTAATCAAACGATTCAACGCCTACTAGCACGAGTCTAATTCGATTAACTAACAACAAACAAAAGAACAAAGTCAAAAGTGAATAATGTATGGTTCGTTCGGGCGGATAATACTAACGCAACGCGCCGCGGCTGTAACGTGCGACGCCCATACAAATACGAAGACCTTCTGCCTACGCCATGAACAAATTATAAGGTTTTCTTGGATATTTAATGAGCTGCCTCAATCCGTTCAATATTACTCATGCTGCTAGGAGCATCGAATCAAGACAGAAGCATATGCACGGTGTGTGGGCTTTGATATGCATATTGTCAACAAGTTCTGCAGGCGCAACGGCGCATCGAAGCATAATCCCATTCTAGGCAGTTCTTTAGTTGGCAGATAATAAGTTACGTCATCGCTTTATTGAGTTAATGTTAAAACCTGCCTCCCAATCGATACAAGCTAATGAACTAACGATAATGAAAGCGATTTGAGCCTGGCTCATTGACGGTCTAACAATTCAGTTGTTATGTATCTGAAAAAGAGGCACAGTAAACATCTTGCAGCACGGGTATAACGATCAACAGCAAAACGCAAACTTTACACTGATCAGTGATCATTAAAGGCAGATAAAACGTTAATCTTAGCGTCGGGTGCAAAACACAAGTCACGAAGTCCATGTTCCTGTACCTCTATATATATGACTAGCTCTGCACGTAAATATTGCTCAAAGTGTCGAACGCCTGCCTGCTCTAACTGTTTTTCTCTCGGCCGCATTGTGAGCGAAAATGATTGCCTGGACAATTGTCCAACTCTTAGTCTTAGTTTGGGCAATTAGAACGTTATGGAAGTACTTCACGGCTAGCGGCGGAAACAAGCTCGGTTTGCCCGAACCTCCCGGCCCCTACGGCTTGCCTGTAGTCGGCTACATGCCCTTCCTTGGCTCAGAACCTCATCTGGCATTCGCCAAGCTCTCGCAGAAGTATGGAGATATCTTTCAAGTGCAACTTGGCACGCAGAAGGTGGTTGTGCTCAACTCACTCGAT
Source organism: Plectus sambesii (assembly GCA_002796945.1). NCBI lineage: Eukaryota > Metazoa > Nematoda > Chromadorea > Plectida > Plectidae > Plectus > Plectus sambesii. The sequence continues at coordinate 41,284 of NIUQ01000504.1, read as the reverse complement.
GTCATCAAGGAAGCATACATTAAGGTACGAAATTTTAAACATGTTCGAAAGGCGAGACTTTAGTGATTTTTTTGCGAAACAAGTGTAACTAGGATTCGATTGCAGTAACGAAATCCGCTGCATTGAGCGCGGGAAGTTTGAAAGCGGTAGTGAAACGATTATTATGTAGCAACACACAGCAAACAGCATGCTCTACATTCGCTGATTTCCTTACAAATGCAGTAAGAATCTGCCCAAAACAATCAAGTGAATTGCTGATGTTTTGCTCGATTGGTTTCTGTAATGTAAAATTTTATCTCTACGTTGTCCACATCCGCCAAATACATCCGCAGCTATCTTTCATAGCATCGTAATAATGGCCCGGTTCTATAATCGTGTCCCAAAGTTAAGCAATCCCTAAAGCTATGCTTCATAATGGGCTTAAGTAATGCATAACTTAAGAATGACTTAGGAAACGATTATGGAACCGGTCCAATATTTCTACTTCTTCCTCTTCTCAAGATATACTTTTGTTTCCAAATGATTAATTCAAATGCGTTTGAGATGCTGTAATCAGCGCAAACAGAAACGAAACAGTGAAAAAGGATTTACTTAAGTTAGTGAGGTAGACTAGCTACATAGTTTACCTTGTTTAATTAATTTTGAAACGTCTAGCACTGCTAATGAGAGATAGATAGTGTGCTTTTATTGATCAAAATATTATATTGAGTATAACTTTGAATTTGCAGGATGCATCCTTTGCTGGCCGTCCAAACTCTGCGTCGATTCAAATCTTCCTGAAAGCGTCGTTAAGCAGTTTTTCGTTTCGCTCCGGCAATGCTCAATGTAAGCTTCTACGGAAGATCGCAATCAAGGCCCTCGGCATGTTTTCCTCGTCGCGCAACAGTCGACTGGAGGCCGTCGTTGGAGAGGCTACCGAAGAACTGCACGCCGAGCTTGAGGTCAGTCAGAACAGTTACTCTTAATCACGCGTTACTGTGGACAGAGGTGGAATATCATTGTGACAGGGGCTTGCCGTTGGAGAGTAGAGGGAACTGAGAACTTTGCCATGTATATATAGTTGGATTTACCTGGTAACCGCTTGTTGAGACGTAAGAGCCAGATCGGTTTTGCTCGGGATGATTTTTCCAGGAATATCTCCAATGAACAATATTTCTGTTTACAATTGTAATAACTGCTTCAATTAAACGACATCAATCTGTTACAAAAGCGCATGCGCTGAAGTATAGAGCTGTAAGTCCAGCTAGACATGGATTATTAGGATTAGTTAAAAGCTCTATTTATTCTATTCTTCTACTTATCTCGGTACATTTAGTTTGTAAAGGAGAGGTGCTGAACCACACAGGTGAATATATCTCGGATCTCTTCTAGATGAACACCCAGTGGTGGAATATGTCGGCCTATGAGTCGCATGAATCTTTGCAACTGGCTATTTTTGAAAAAGAATCACTAAAGTCAGAGAGCAGATTATCCAGAATTTCTGTATTACCCATTGGTGCTTTATAAAATTTCTCAAATCCCTTCATTTCTACTCTCGAACTACAGTGAGCTTGATAGAGGTGTTACACTGTTCAAAATTAGCTCTAGAATGAACAGATGAGTAACTAGCCAAGCAGCTCAGGTTGAAAATAGTATGCAGACTTGGTTTGCAATAATTTACTTTACTAAACATTCATTTCAGGCATTGAGTGGTCAATCTTTTGATCCGCAACAAAATATTTTCGACTGCGTCGCCGGTGTTATTGGAACCATCTTGTTCGGTCTCGACTTCAGTAACAAGGATGCCTTACTTAAGTAAGAGAGTAAGAGTCAAGAGCAGTGCAGAACCGCAATGCTTGTTTCATGAAATGCGAGGGAAAACGATTATTTATACTTTGGTATCCCAACTAAACAAGCTGTTATCATATCTGCTAAGCGCGTTGTGCAGCGGGTGTTAGAATACTGCACCATCTCTAGGCAGTCTCTAACTAATCCCTCGCAGAAGCCAACGACGCTGTTCATCGACGAATGTTTGTTTTCAGACCGGTTCTGTCGATTAACCAGAAATTCGCCAATTTTTTCGCAACTGGAACTGTCCTGGACTCACTCCCATTGGGACCACTGATCATGCGACATAAAGTGAAGGAATTCGTTGAGGTGAGCAATGAGATTATTCACTTTTATACTTGCAAGCAGTCTGAGGTGGGCGCCAGTCGGCGATTGAGAATATGGCAATAAGTTTCTGCATCATCTTAGCGACTTTGTATTTTAATTTTTCATGTAATTACGGTAACAAATAAGAATCGACGAAAGTGAGGGATCTATTCCAAATATGTAAATATAGCATACATGGGACGTAACAATTAATGATTTCTGACAGCTAATCTGTAGTAAATACCAGTTGTTCAGTAAAGTTTTAGGCGCATTATTAAATAATTTAACTACCTCCAGTTTGGCATCATGAAAGCTTAAAAATTTTCAGAAACCAATATATTCTCCAAGGAGGCATTTATTGATTTCGTTGCAATTATCCATAAGTGTTCGAAACATGCACCACGACTATTTCTGTATTTGCTTGGATGATGATGGCTCAGTAATTGTACCATACTTCTTCCTCTGTTTCAGGGTATCAAGCCATTTAACGAACTCATCGATAAACACGTAACTGAACATATGGTGCATTGCGAAGAGGAAGATGATGTTCGTGACGTTGCCGACGCCGTCGCTCTGGCTGCCAAACAAACGCCTACAGATCTCAAGCAGCAACTCCAGTTAACCGATGATAGAATACGGTAAGAATTTCGAGCAGTTAAAATACATCTAAGAGAGCAATATCAGGGCGCAGCGCTCTGATTCGCTTAGGTTCATAAGGTAGTCTTTAAACCTTCTGGAAAGCGTGGTATTTGGTAATATCAAAGTAATATTATCCTATCGGACCGAATAATAATATTATTTTGCTACTCTGCCAAAACGGTGTCTTAGAAATAAATGTTAATTTTAGCGGTAAGTGCTCATTCTCAGTCCAGTTTCTTAAAAAATTAACCTGTCCAGAAAATAATGCTATTTTGCCAACCGACGCTTTCATTTTCAGCCATGAAACTTTTTCTCACGATCACCGTTCCACTTTTAGATGTATTGCAAGTGACCTCTTTGGAGCCGGCTTTGCTACCGTAATGGAAACATTTCGGTGGGCAATTAACCTGCTTGCGGCATTCCCTGACGTCCAGGAAAGAGCGCGCAGGGAGCTGGCAGAAGTATGTGGCGACAGACCGCTTCAGCTCACTGATCGCTCGAATATCCCCTACAACGAAGCGGTTAGTAAAACATTTAAAAAAAATACTTTGAGCCAGTTTATCTATTCGCTATGTCAGTGAATGTCCACGCCAAGTCGAAGTGACACAGAATATCTTTTTATGTCCCGAGTTGTCTGCCCACTTCAGTAACAGAACTGCCCCCCATCGTCGCCAGCAAATGCTATAATTTATAACGCTGTTCTCATTCAAAATATATCGGAAATTTGCTGATCAACTAGTTCATTTTATGCACTCCATTGCTCCTCAAATCTATTATATCACTACCCTCTTCGGCAGAAGAACAATGGCGTTGTTAATGAAAGTATGAGAACTCTTTAGTACAAACATATGAACCGGATCATAAAATAAAAAATGTTAAATCAGTAGCTCTAATGTAAAAAAATTCGTTCAGGTGCTTCTGGAGACCTTTCGCTTCAGCTCCTTGCTAACGCTCAGCCTGCCTCATTCAACCATGGAAGACACGACTCTGCGCGGTTATTTCATCCCCAAAGGAACGACGATATTCTCCAATTTGTTTGCGCACCATTACAATCCCCAATACTTTCCCGATCCAGAATCCTTCAAGCCCGATCGATTCCTGTGCGCCGATGGCAAACTTGGTATGATTTTGGCTAGAAACTCGCTTATGAATCGCATCGATATCTTAAAAAGTGCTACAATATTTTCTAATTCTGGGTTTTTGCCAACTGTTAATGTGCAATTTTTCAAGATTTTGATATTCATTCAGCGTCATACAAAGCCGATTACGGGTATCAATACCAAAATTCCGTACAAAATCTGTTATTTATCATTGTTATCCATTATCTGTAATCTCGAGCAAGTCATTAGTTTGCGTGTGACTAACTTTTGGCGACAGCTGCTAGCCAGATATTCACGCAATGAGGAACTGTGTACTTGCAGACGCTGACAAGGCCCAGTTGGTGATTCCATTCGGTGTTGGGAAGCGGCGATGCGTTGGCGAAAACCTCGCCCGCCAAGAACTCTCGCTGCTCGTCGGTCGACTGCTGCAGAAGTTTGAAATTCGCCAGGACCCCAGCAATCCTGTCAACGTTCGCGATGGAAAGACAGGCTTTACTCGCGCTCCAATTCAAACTCCGCTCATATTTAAGAAGCTTACTCTTTAATCGTTAACTATGCAAAAGTAACTGTTCTGACGTATTGTATGTACTGCTTATTGCTATAATTTCATTTCGCGATAATAAAATTATTGTATGTATGTCGACTTAATGAGCGACCGAATGCTATCGTCGATAACTAGCCCATCTTACGTACATTTGTCCTTCTGTCACAATGCGCGCGCGTTTATAGCATAGTGCATGATAGCGCCACGTCGCGCACATAGCGTTAAGCCATGCAAAAGTTCTCTAACCGACGCTTAAACTGTTGCGGAAGCTGGCACGGATGGCAAAACTGTTTAATCCGCGTCACGGCATTTTGGCAGCGCGTCAAGCTTAAGGAAAATACAACAAAGTTGAACTGCCCGTGTCGGCGCATCAAGTCTAAATCTGTGCAAGTTGGAATATTCTCCCGCAACAAAATGCTTTTTAAAGCTAATTTGTAACGCTGAGCGCAATCTTCTCTTGGCCATTTTAGTGCATTTCTGTTTGGATCTAAAATCAGCATGAATAGAATTGTTCAAAATTTCCTTAAGAAATACCATGCTACAGGCTTTCGTAATTGCATAATTTGCGTGCTAGTAATCATATTAATCCAATACCATGCTAAATTAAATGCTAAGTGGTCGCAATAAGATCTCGCTGTCAAGAGTACGCTTCCGGACGCAAAATAAAGGAAGCACAGTAAACATTTTGCAGCACGGGTATAACGATCAACAGCAAAACGCAAACTTTACACTGATCAGTGATCATTAAAGGCAGATAAAAAGTTAATCTTAGCGTCGAGTACAAAACACGGGTCACGAAGTCCATATCACTTCCCCTTTATATACCAGTTTTGAACGTAAATATTGCTCAAAGTGCCGAACGCCTGCCTGCCTGCTCTAACTGTTTTTCTCTCTGCCGCATCGTGAGCGAAAATGATTGCCTGGACTATTGTCCAGCTCTTAGTCTTAGTTTGGGCAATTAGAACGTTATGGAAGTACTTCACGGCTAGCGGTGGAAACAAGCTCGGTTTGCCCGAACCTCCCGGCCCCTACGGCTTGCCTGTAGTCGGCTACATGCCCTTCCTTGGCTCCAAACCTCATCTGGTATTCGCCAAGCTCTCGCAAAAGTATGGAGATATCTTTCAAGTGCAATTGGGCACGCAGAAGGTTGTTGTCCTCAACTCGCTCGATGTCATCAAGGAAGCATATATTAAGGTATAAAATTTAAAACATGTTCGAAAGGCGAGATTTCAGAAGAGTATGTTTTGTGCAAATAGCGTAACTAATCGGTTCGACTGAGTGATATTATAGGAGTAAACATAGTGGATAGGATTGAACTTGGTCGTCGACCGGTGGTCGACCGGATCACCCAATTCACCCAAATTTAATACCACCCAATAATTTTTCGCCTTACAGTATTATATAACAACACACAGCAAATAGCATGCTCCATATTCGCAGATTATCATATAAAAGTCATAATTATTTTACTCAACCGTTGGTTGTAATGCAAATTTTATGTGTACTTAGTCAACGTCCGCCAAATAAGTTCGCAGCTGTCTTTCCGGGATCCTAAATATTTTTTATTTGTTCCTCTTCTCAAGCTATCCTTTTATTTCCAAAATGATGAATTCAAATCGTAAGAAGTAGGTTAATCAGCACAAACCGAAATGAAGTAATTACTTATGTTAGTAAGGTTAATTAGTTACAAAGTTCACCTAGTTAACATAATTTTAAAAAGCCCAGCACTGGTAATGAGAGATTGGCAGTGGGATGCGATCAAACAAAGAACTATATGGAGTACGATTTCGAATTTACAGGACGCATCCTTTGCTGGCCGTCCGAACTCTGCGTCGTTTCAAATCTTCCTGAAATCGTCTTCCAGCAGTTTTTCGTTTCGCACCGGCAATGCTCAATGGAAATTTCTGCGGAAGATAGCAATCAAGGCCCTCGGGTTGTTCGCCTCGTCGCGCAGCAGTCGACTGGAGGCCGTCGTTGGAGAGGCTAACGAAGAACTTCACGCCGAGCTTGAGGTCAGAGCAATTACTTATAATCACGCGTTACTGTGGACTGAAAGGGGATATTATTGTGACAGGGGTTTGACGTTGGAGAGTAGGGAGAACAGAAAATGTTGCCTGACAAAACTAGCTGGACTAACTTGCTTGTAGCTTAGTTGAGACTGAAGACCCCTACCTTTCTGTCTATGATCATTTTTCCAAGGAAAATCTCCATGTACTTCTTTTCGCGATCGAATAGAATGCTTCAATAAAATGTCTTCAATCTGCTTCAAAAGCGCATGCATTGAAGCAGTGTGCAATGAATTAGGGTGAGTACAGCTAATAGGCATTCAGTATAAGTCATATTTTTTGTTCCTCTACTTGTTAGGGTTCATCGAGCACGCAAAGTAGAGTTGATGGAAGTCAAAAAATAACTCCACTTATTTTGATTAAACATTTTTAAATTCTGCTGTACATTTCTCAAACTGCATTGAATATCGTTGTGGCACTCATGCATTTCTTTATCTCCGCTTAACGGAAGAGATAGGGGACTGATCAAGCAGGTTAGGATGCAAAAAATGCAGACAGATGGCTTATTGTCGTTTAAATTATGATGTATTTATTTCAGGCAGCCAACAGTGAACCTTTCGATCCACAAAGAAATATCTTTGATTGCGTCGCCGGTGTTATCGGAACTATTTTGTTCGGTCTCGACTTCAGTAGCAAGGATACCCTACTCAAGTAAGAGAGTAAGAGTCAGGAATGGTGCAGGACCGCGGTGCTTGTATCAAGACGCGCGAGGGGAATACGTTTATTGATCTTTTGATGACCTTAAACAATTAATTATTGTATCTGCTAGGTGAGTAGTGCAGCTGGTATTCGATTGTTACACAAACTCTAGATAAATTTTAACTTCTACCGCTCAGAAGTTAAAGATGAAATTCATTGATAGTAACCTTTTTCAGACCAATTTTATCGCTAAGCCAGAAATTCGTTAAGTTTTTCACTGCTGGATCCATCTTGGACTCGCTCCCATTGGGACCACTAATTATGCATCATAAAGTAAAGGACTTCGTTGAGGTAAGGAACGAGATTCTTCCCTTTCACGCTTGTACACAATCTGAGGTGGACGCTGGAATATGGCAATGGGTCCTGCAGCGGCCTTCTTTTATATGTTTTCATGTAGTTACAGTTAAATAAAAACCAATGAAATCAGCGAATCTATTCAAAATATGTAGATTTAACATAAACGACGCAAATCAGTGAATGATTTCTGACCGCTCATCCGTATTAAACAGTAGCTATTCAATGAAATACAAGGTACATTTTTGTATAACTAAAATGCCTCCACCTTGACGTCAAGAAAGCTTGAAAATTATCTGAAGCATATGCAATTTTTAACAACGAATTATTACTTTCATTACATATTCACAAAAGTTTGAAACATGCATGACGGTAACTATAGCTATAGATTGGACAATGGGCTTAGCAATCATAACATTTTTCTCCCTCTATTTCAGAGCCTTAAACCAGTGGACGCTCTCGTGGATAGGCACATTGCAGAACATCTGGTGCATTGCGAAGAGGAAGATGATGTTCGTGACGTCGCTGACGCCGTCGTCCTGGCTGCCAAACAAACGCCCAACGATCTCAAGCAGCAACTCGGATTAACCGATGACAGAATACGGTAACATTTATACAGTTATTTAATACTAAAAAACAAAAAATTAACATCAGTATGCCATGCTGTTTCGCTAATATTCCACATTCAGTTGCATTACACGAGATCTTTTTGGAGCCGGCTTCGCTACCGTAATGGAATCATTTCGTTGGGCAATTAATCTCCTCGCGGCATTCCCTGACGTCCAGGAGAGAGCGCGCAGAGAGCTGGCAGAAGTGTGCGGCGACAGACCGCTCTGCCTAACTGATCGCTCGAACATCCATTACAACGAAGCGGTTAGTACATCACTAGAAAAACATATTTTAAGCCTATTTATCTATTCACTATGTCAGTGAATGTTCATGCTATGTCGAACTGACACAAAATATCTCTTTAAGTCCCGAGTTGTCCGCCCATTCTAGTAACAGAATTGCCCCCATCGTCGCCAGCAAATGCTATAATTTATAACGCTGTTCTCATTCAAAAAGTATCAGCAGCTTTGCTGATCCGCTTATTCATTCTATGTACTCCATTACTCCTTAAATCTGTCACATCATTACCCTCTTCTGCTGGAGAACAATGGCATTGCTAATGAAACTTATGAGGAAAACTCTTTAGTGCAAACATATGAGCCGAATCATAAACAAAAAATGTTAAATTTCTAGCTCTAATGCAAAAAAATTTTCAGGTGCTTCTGGAGATCTTTCGCTTCAGCTCTTTGGTGACGCTCGCACTGCCTCATTCAACCATGGAAGACACGACTCTGCGCGGTTATTTCATCCCCAAAGGAACGACGATATTCTCCAATTTGTTTGCGCACCATTACAATCCCCAATACTTTCCCGATCCAGAATCCTTCAAGCCCGATCGATTCCTGTGCGCCGATGGCAAACTTGGTAAGAACTTGACTGGTTACTCGCTTATGGATTGCATCGACATTTATAAGAGTGCTCGCTACTGTTTATTCTAATTTCTAATTTCTGGGATATTCATTATACTTGGTTTTTAAGTTTTTTGAACGAATTTCAGCATTATTTAATGCTGGCAAAAGTACGAACACAAAAATACCATATTGTCTATGCTTTATTATCATTTTTATCTTTTATTAGTTATATGGAGGGAGTCCCTAATTTGCACCTGAGGAACTCAAGGCAGAAAGTGTAAACGAGAATTTCACGCAATAAGGAACTGTATATTTGCAGACGCTGATAAAGCCCAGCTGGTGATTCCATTCGGTGTTGGAAAGCGGCGATGTGTTGGCGAAAACCTCGCCCGCCAAGAACTCTCGCTGCTCGTCGGTCGACTGCTGCAGAAGTTTGAAATTCGCCAGGACCCCAGCAATCCTGTCAACGTTCGCGATGGAAAGACAGGCTTTACTCGCGCTCCAATTCAAACTCCGCTCATATTTAAGAAGCTTGCTCTTTAATCGTTAACTATGCAAAAGTAACTGTTCTGACGTATTGTATGTACTGCTTATTGCTGTCATTTCATTTCGCGATAATAAAATTAATGAATTTTTTTGTCGACTTAATGAGCGACCGAATGCTATCGTCGATAACTAGCCCATCTTACGTACATTTGTCGTTCTGTCACAATGCACGCGCGTCTATAGCATTGTGTATGATAGCGGCATGTCGCGCACATAGCTCTAAGCCGTGCAAAAGTTCTCTAACCGACGCTTAAACTGTTGCGTACTGCATGATGCTATTAAGGCCATAGCATCCTTTCGATCGCTAACAAGGAGTTTTTTCGTTTCAAGTTTTAAACTAAAACTAAACTGAGTCATATAAGAATTTTTAATAAAGCGCTCTCTAATTGAATAGCTTTTAGACTATAGACCTTCGCAGTAGACTGTTAAGGAATAATCCTAACATGCCTCCTATCGCAAGTGTGTCTTGTGTGAGGCAGCTGAAGTCGATTTGTAAAAAACGCATTCATTCAGTTGCTTTGCTTACAAGTGAACGAAAAATGTACAGCACTATGAAGATTTCAGTAGCGAATTTTGAAGATATCTGAGAGAAGGAATTTACCAAACACAAAACTAAACAATAGAGCTAGCACTAACGGCAGAACTTTCCAATCCACTTCATGGCCCCCCTGTCAGAGTGCCGAACGCGCCACGCGTAACAGAAAGAAACAACGCAGTTGAATTACTCCTGTAGGTGCAGCAAGTTTAAACGCGCAAGTTGGAATATTCTCACGCGACAGTATTCCATTTCCACTTGAATAGATATACTTTCTAAACCGAAAAGAACATTTTCTGTTTGAAAAGGAAAGTGTTATTACTAAAGTAGAGACGGTAAACATTGCGGAAATTAAATTTCATATTCGCTCGTTTCCCACAGAAATGCAATGAGAGTGCGCATTTCCTATCAGAGTATCTTTCGACGCTGTAAAAAGCTGATTCGTGGTCTACCCCAACCTCCACCATAGGCAATGCAGCAGAAAGCTCATGGAAGCAACAACTGACCGAGTAACAGCTTTATGACAAGCGTCTCCAAACGAAATGCGGAATTAAAGTGCGTATTGCAAACAAACATCATCTGTCCATTTCAAGTGATGATCGGCGAGAATCGACAATAACTTCATACATTTTCACACTTGAGCGCTAGCAGAACATTATTAAAATGCGTCAACTCAACTGCGGACGCGCTTTCCCATAGTTTTACAACATGCGTAGTGTCAGCTGATATTCTAAGAACCTTTACTTAACTATAATATCGTCCTAAGCCGATTACATAAGAATTCGCTTATACCGGTAAATATGGCCGGTCCCCTAAGTACCAGTATAAAAGAATTTCACTGTACTCTCAAAGCCATACGAAGGAATAGTTAGTCTAACTGATTCTTAGAGCACAGCTGACGGTCAGTTAACGCAAATGATAAGAAGAGCGCGACAGCGCCCGTAGACTAGATTCATCAAATAACAAAACGTCGCAAGACATGGTCAACATCTTCATTTGGCAACACACTCGCGCAGTTATGTGCAAACTTGATCATCACATTTCATTTTAAACTTGAAGGATGGGTTAGCCAAAACACCGTATGCTCTCGCGTTTCATAACGAAGTCCCTGAATGCGCGGGAAATTAAACTGCGGCGGCGGTCAGCGACCGATAAAACAATGGGTGAATGACATTTGATGCTAAACACATGCGATCGCGTAATGTGAGCGCCTCCGCTGCAGCGAATCTTTTTATTTCAAAATTATGCTCGTAACTTTTCGTCACGAAGGCTAAAGTGATGCCTGAATCAGGTAAACCGTTTAAAAGATCAAATACCACGATTCATCTATTGATTGCGTATATGAAAGTCAAGAATCATCGATTCTAGACAAAACGGCATATCGCCACGAAAGTGACCGTTATTTTAGTCGGCAACGATGCGCGGTCCACCATTCTCGCATCAAATTAACGCGAGTAAAAGTGTACCGCGTTGCTTGAGTACTGAGAAGTTCACAGCGATGGAAACTTCAAATTTAGTTCGAAAAGCGCGCGCAAATCATCGCTGTAGGACCCAACAAGACGCAAAAAGCATACGGTACTCTGGACAACCAGCCCTCCACGTTGCGTCTATAACGTCCAATTCAGGGAGCCACGTAGAATTTGCTACTTGAGCCAACTAGAAATACCGGATGCTGTTTGACCGAAAACCTGCAACGAAAGCGGTTATAAAATGGTCGGCAGATGTAAGAACACGCATGGAATATTGGATATGGCTCTTATACAGATTTTATTGCGTGTTGTAGCATAATTCGAATATAATATTTACTTCAGCTATTAGAGGAAACTCCAACAATTATGCAACTGATGAAATGTTTGTTTTTCCTATGCAAATGCAATTTAACAGCACCCATACCGAGCAGGAGATATTGAGAGTATGAAGAGCCTCTGCCTACCCATATAAATCCCGGCAACGCTCTTTCGACGGTTTAGCAGCGCAAATCTGGTACGTTTACAAACCATGAGAGAAATACCTTAAAACGCCTTTGTAAAGGCCGGTAGGTCGATATTTGTCGTAGTACAGATGAAAACAAGCGCACAACTTGGCGAGCGTATCGTCGGAGTGGAAGAAGACAACGACGCCTTGCCTGAAGTTAGTTGTTAACAAAGACTACCGACAGATACAAAAATATGAAAAAATTGTCTAATCGGTGGAAAATACCATTACTAATTTAAAGAGAACTTTAATGATCTTCAGCTAAGATGAATGCACCGTACCTTTTGCTCAGCTATCTACGTCAAGCTGACTGTGAATCACATGTTTATGTTTAAATTAACTTTTACCATACAACTTATGATGATTGTTTGTCACAATTCTAGATCGGACAGCCAGATGGTGAGCTGTTCCGATTATTCCTTGAACAAGTATTCTCTACCTAGACTATACACCGCACTGACGAGTTAATCGAGCGTCAACACGGGAAAAATGCTAGGATAATTTACTGATCGAATATTTTAAATGGCGCCGATATAATGATACCTGCCATCTTGTGATAAGAATGATTGGAAAATTTCAGTTAAATTTCTTTGCAAAGTCGTACGAATATTCAAATTTAGAGTGGCACATTCGTTTTGTTCACAAAACTTGCGTTGACAAAGCAGAAGCGTAATATCTTTTCTACATTTCACATTAACATTAGTTTTATGAAATAAGTCACTAGGTTCGTTAAAAATTGAGAATGACAACTGACCCAGCGCCGATGTTCTCCAACGTAGGCGGGCCTTTAGTGGCGTCGTCGAGGCAGGGGCGCAGCTGGTCGACGGTCAGCTTGGCGGCCGAATTGATCGCCAGCGTCAACTGGTCATCGTACGGACCGTCGCGTAGTCGGTCCGGCCGTCGCAGTGTCGTCAGCGGATCTCTGCAAATATAACGCGTCAAGTCGTTTTAATCCTTCTTCTTTGCTGTCGACTTCGCTGTCATTCATCATACACCGCCTATTTTTATATTTCGTCCCTCTTGCATTCCATTTCATAATCCCTATATGCAAATTTTTACATTTGCGTTCTAATCGAATGCAGAGAGAGTGAAACAGAATGCAAGGAATACGAAATGGAATGCAAGAATGGCAATTTATGATGATAGGCGACTTTATTTATCATTCTTGCATTTAATTTCGTCATCTCTGCATTCAATTAAAATGCTATTTTGACAAATATGATGCAAGGAGTGACTAATTATGATGAATGATGCTGTATCGAATTCGGAATGAATCGCTTATAACAAAAAACTGACTTTGAATAGACGCGTTCTCGATGAAAGAGCTGTTCGACGAGTTCATCGACGACGCCGAGCGCGTCGGCGTGTCGTCTGAGGACGCGAGAGAGATCGGGAACGATCATAGCGAGATTGTCAGCAATGTCCCACTGGTCCCAAGCCCGGCGCGAGCAGCACTTGCTCATCCGACCGCGCATGTGCTTCTCGTACACTGTCCTCTTCAGCATGAAACCCAATCCTGGCAGCCCTTTCTCCACGCGGTACACTTCCGCTGGCAGTGAGGATGTCTCAGCGAATCCTGAATCAATGTCAGCATTTTGATAAACGTCCCATACCTATTCAGTTACTTTTTAATAGTTAGATACTCTGTTACTGACTAAGAAATTACGACTGAGTGTCGAAGAAAACACTGTAACACGCTTAGTTTGAAAAACTGAATTGAGCACGCTCACTGCGGGGTCCCAAAGCTATTGACCTTTATCGTTACAGTATCAACATTTCCTTTTCTTACTACTGACTAAGCAATGATTGTAGGCTAGGATTAATTTTGCTTATATACTTTTATTTTACAGCAAAGATCGCAAGATTCTATCAAACTCTGTGTCGTGAGTGTAGGGATAACGTATGACTTGAAAAGCAACTTTGTGCTAAACAGACCGGGTAAAGAGTGTTACTTTGAGAATGTAATCAATCTACTCTAGCGGCAAAAATCAAAAACATACCGTTATTATTCCAGGCCGAGACGGTGCCGAGCGAGTCATCCTGTTTGAACACGGGCAACAGCTGCGACATGTAGTAGAGGAAGTCGGAGGTCAGGAGTAGCTCCTCCTCAATCACGATCGCCACTTCGGCCTCGGGAAACGCTACCCATAGATGATCGATCGACTGAGCAAGTTGATCTGAAAGGGGCATGGCTATTAGTTAATCTACGCATTAGCGTACACTAAATCTCTTGTCACAATATATCGATCATTAACAAGAGATCGTAGACTGAATATGGTAAACTGCTTCTAAAGTAGACAGCGCTTCTTTCTATCAATTCACGCACGTAAAAAAAAGGACTATTTTTCTAGGGTAAAGTATGGTGCTCAAGCATTGAAAAGCGAAGTCATATTTGCTAGCTACGGCGCCTCGCCAGATTTCCTCTTCCTGATTGGGGGGATTAAACTGCAAATTAAGAAAGAATTCATTACCTGCGTAAGACGAAGTAGCGTTAATGGCAATCGATCTGAAGCCGAAAAGCTGAGACAGCGCACCAGCTTCGCTGTAAATTTCGTCGTAAGCGACCAGAACCATTTTGGGGTCCAGCCCTTCCTGTTTCAGCACCGTCTCCAGACACATTCGCAGGGCGTTGTGAGACAAGCCTAAATTTAAAAATGTGGTACACAGTTGAAACTATTAATAGCGGCTTAGCTTAAAATGATAACTCGCGTATACTGGCCATAATCCGCCTGTTCCATTTCGTGTTTGGACAAGGTACCCCCCCCCCCCACGTGACCAAATCGTGTGACGGGGCGTCACGTAGCAGCACGTTGTTGTTTAACATTTTATGCTGATCAAGCAATGATCGTGTCAAGACCAAACTGCTACGAGGCTGCTCTGTGAGTGATTTGGTCACGTGAGGGGGGTACCTTGTCCCCGAACCGTTCCATTTACTCATATAAACGATTTCTACTCTGAATCCCTCAAGTATGACCAAAATCAAAATAAGCAATATGAAATCGACGCATAATGGAAAAAACAAACGAAGAACATATCATTTCAACTTTATTTTAAATACAGCCGCGAAATTAAGCACGAACCTGCGGCAATCATAATCGGCGCCTTGAAGATGGGATCGTTCTCCCGCGATTTGTTCGCCAGCGGAGTCGGCACTAAAACGTCGTCCAAGCGAATATCTGAAAATTTGCACATTTTAGTTTATATTTCAACATAAACTTAAATATATACCATTGATATTCTAAATTGGGCACTTTTAAAATTAGATCTAACGTTTAGTTGAACTTTTTGAGAAATCCACCCAACTTAATAAGAAATGTTTCCGATTTTAAGTTGAAATGATATACACCAAATTTTAAAATAAATTTATTTACAAAAATTTACAGATCTACCCACACCTACACCAATTTTCGATCACAAGTAGGAAATCACTAACCGTCGCAAAACTCTTCGTATCCGTCGAATTTTTCGCAAAAATGCCGCTTGGCGTCATTCTGCTTGCGTATGATCGGATCGGGCACCGTTTTTCTTCCATCCACTGAAATATACACAAAATAGCCCTTTTTTTTCTTAAGCGTTTGTACCGCTTTCGCAGTGTCCGCTTTTGGCTGGTGGGTTTGAAACCCCGCCAGTATGGATAGCGACTGTAGAATATCCGGTCGGCCGTCGCATGCCTGTCACCGGGATGTTGTCAGTGTGCAACTTTGGCAGCGAAGCTGCTACCAATTCCCCGACCCACGGAGGGATGAGCACCTTGGTTGGGTGAGGGGTCGACCTCAGCGAGTATTGAACCCGCGTCCTCGGAATTGATGAGTACTGATTTTGACCACTACACCAATCGACCCACGTACACAAAATAGCCTTATCACTTGATTATCCCTTTTACAAGGCCCACTCAAATGAAAGTGAGCCACACTTTCTGCTTGCAGCCTTGGGATTACAAAAGACTGCTTACTTCGACGTATGCAAACACACAAGCACCTCATTACAAGATATTCATCCTCTTGCCAAACCTTATACACGCAGGCACCTGATTAGCGCAAGGAGCTGAATTTTGTACGATGACATACAGTAAACGTTAAAAATATTGTACTAGTGTTAGACGCTTGTGGTAAACACGGCGGCAGCAAGCGCCAAAAGAAAAAGAAATCAAGCCAACTCACATGTATGGGGTACGCAAATCTTGTTATCAATAGACTTGGCCCATTCATTGCCGGACGGGAAATTGAGCTCCTCGAAGGGAGTGAAGCCGCTGATGCCCTTCTGGCCGATAAAGTACCAGGACGCGCGGAATTTGATGTTCTGCACGAGCCCGCTGCCCAACTCATAGAACATTTGCTTCGCCATGCTCGACAACCTGCAATTCAGTCTCATTCGCATGCAAACATTTTTCTCGACTTTCCTCTCAGCCTATACACCATGTACACTTCTTTGTATGCTGCGCAAATGGCGACTTAGGTGTTTTGTTGCGTTGTGGTATGGTGTTAGTATTTTGTATTGTGGTTATAAAGGGTCCTAGAGAGGACTATTGTGGCGCTCATAGCATCATTACACACGATTCCAACGATTTTCGCTTGGCATTTTTCGATTTGGAATAATTTAGGCCAACTAGCAGTTTGACTCGAGTTTCTCATTGGTAAGAGCAAGGAGATAGAAACGTCATATTCATCAAATAATGATAACTTTGACAAATTAAGTTGAACTGACCTCGTTGCAGCCTCATCGAAACTGACGACCGCGATCATTTCGCCCTTGATCATTTGTTCGAGGAATATCTCCAGTGTGCTGCTGTCTGCAACGAAAGGGTCATGTCAAAGACCGCAGTCTATGAAAAAAATGACCACAACAAGACCTTCCAAAAGCTACTGCCAATCTCAAAGTCTTAATTAGCTACTTCTCTCCCGATTTCTAATGAATGCAAGACAATAATTATGCGATCAGCTTAAATATTTTAATCTTAAAACAATTTAAATGAAGTAAAAAAGTTGAATTTTTAAATAGGTCCCGCGGGGATTATTTAAGCAAATACCGTAAGCTAACCTGAAGCATATGTGTCAAAGTGACCGACGCGGAGAATGTCATTGGTGGCCGCGTTCAGCACGACGATGTTCAACCCTCGACCCGCCTTGTTCAGATTTCGGTCGATCACGCTGCAAAATGTCCCTTAATCACGCTCACCCTCTGTTATTTTTCAATGCGGGTACGTTGACAATCATAATCATAAATATTCGTCCATAATAGTACTATTCAAGAGACACAAATACGAATGGTTGATTGAACTGATTGTAATAACGCTGCAAATAAGTTGCGCAATAACCCCTACCTCTTTTCCATTATTCTTTAATCAGCTATGATAGGATAATGAGTTACATGATGCGGAATACTATACTAAATGTTGAAAATATCAACATAGGTGTTAAAGCTTTATTTAGTAATAGTTTAAATAGGTTTAGGGGACAAAAATAACTTAAAATTAATCAACATGAAAGTTCGTTTGTTAAAAGACGGAAAGGAGTACAATAACAAAACAAAAAGATATGTGAAGAACTTACAAACGACCATTGACGCAGATGCGAGGGTTATCGTCCTTATTCTTGCCCGAAAAGAATGAGAACGCAATTTGTCCTGAAACAACGGTATAAAGCTTAATTTTCTTCGCTTATGATGATAAATAAATAGTAATACAGCCACGATGTACTATAATTTAGTAGTTATGTGTGATCGAGATAATCTAGAGAATAAGACGATAACTGAGCCCATTCTTATACGACATTGTTTTGTCTTACATCGCACTTTGTAATTTTCGCATTCAGACAAACTATGAAATCCATTGAGTGTGAAGATGAAAAAATTATGTGCAAACGCAGCGAAACCGAATGAAGAATTTATGGATTATAATGGAGCACGTTTCAAAATTTGTCTGAAGGCGGGAAAGCGCAAGAGCAGGAACAGGGATGCGATTGACTGGCGATTAAGGAACTGCCCCTTTTCAACTTGATTAAATGGCAAAAGACATACCAGTTGGGCAGGGATCCTTCGCTCCGCAGTGCGGCAGTTCCTGTCCGTAAGTGATCGATTCCCGACGACTAACCGATCCTCCAGCATTCGGTGCCTCGTTGCCTGAATTTCCGCTCTCACGCGCCGGAAGCAACTGAACCGACGTGTCGATTTTGCCCACTGAAAACGACGCCTTTCCTAATTCTGTGCTTCGAAGTAATAAAGAGCGCAGTTTCTATTGCTTATACAGTCAATTGTGTTTATAACGTCCACTTTGGCCGGTCCCATGATCGACGTTATAAAAACATTGGACTGTACAGTCGAAACCGGATAAGTGCACATTTTTTGCAAGCCCCGTGTGCAACTTTTGTATTGAATCATGATCAAATAAGTGCATAAACCGGATAAGTGCACAAAATTTTCGTGCCCGGTCGATGTGCACTTATCCGGTTTTGACTGTATCTATTTATTCTTTATTGCAGCTGTAGCGGGTCACAATTCTCAAAAAGTCAGCGTTGAAGAGTCGGGCTCGGGAAATACCCACGCGAAACCCCAATCTCCAATTAGTTCGGCAGCCAAAGGCAAGTAATGAGTTTGAGAGAGAAAAGCAAATAGCTTACGGGGAAATCTGAAGCACCTGGCGACGCGAGATTTCGCTTCCGTATCTTTCTCGCTCAGCTGCCCAACCTGCAAATTAATTACTTAATTTCAATTGTACAACGCGTGCGAGGAACACTTCAACTTTACTAAACACTACGCATTTTTACATTTCAATGTATATTTTATCATTTACCTTTTTGTTACTTTATTTATTACATTTATATTTAAACGAATGGTGGATATTTTATTAAAATTCCGTTATGAGAGTGAAAAAGATATATAAAATCAAATTACTGATCAACGAATGTTGCTGCGCAAAAACTCGAAAAAAAGGATACCTCTTCGGTTGCTTGACCGCCTTCAAGGCCGCGCTGGCCAACGAGGACAAATGTGTTGCCGCGGCGAAAGTCGAAAATCTTCTTGCTGCCGAACTTTTGCAGCAGCTCTCTCGACTCGGTCGATATTCTGAAAATGCGATAATTAAGAATACGAAGCGATAGCCAACTTTGAAATACAGTGAAACCCGGATAAGTGCACAGATTTTCGATGCTTTTCCATGCCCCAAACTGTTTTCGCCCAATATTTTCTACATGATCCGAACCCGGATAAGTGCACAAAATTTTCTAGCCAAATCGATGTGCACTTAACCGGGTTTCACTGCATTTAGTTCAATGGTCAGCACGCCAAAAATATCGTACTTATACAAACAATGAAGTCTTCTTGCGGACTTTTTGCAATCTTCAAACAAAATATTCGTGAACAATGTTTGGTATATCTTAAATTTAGTTATAAAATAAATTTTCTTGCACAGCGATATCTGACATATGGCAGCGAGAAAAAGAAAGCCCTTGTTTTCAGTTACACACGACAGTTTATCTAAATATTCGGCAAATACCGCGCCACGTGCCAGTAAGACCAGTAGTGCGTACAAATTTCAATCAGAATGAACCAAATTGAACATTTAAGAAACTATGATCTTTTTCAAGTAATCAAAACGAGTAGGAAGGCGGAACGAACTTTTCAGCGATATCGCCGTAGGATGCGACGACGATGACTCGTTGGGCGGGAATGTGTGACATGAAGCCGACGAACTCTCGATCGCCGCCGAGCACGTCAAAGTATTTGATATCTTGGACGGAACGCGTATTTTCTGTAACGCAAACAGATATATTCTAGTCTAAATTTCTTAGTGGATAACAGAGAACCGCAGGAAACACCGTAGCACGCTTACTATCGAATAATAAAATGAGAACGTTCGCTGCGGCGTTCACTTTATTAACCTTTATCGCAACGGGACCAACACTTTATTTCCTTGGTTACTGATTAAGAAATTACCACGATATTTCCACTTCAATGAAAATATCTTTTATATCAAAGATAAATAAACAACATCATAACGTACCATCGAGTACAATAACGTTGAGACCTTTGGCCAATTTTTCCTTATCGAATATCCTGCAAAATAACCAGCTTTTCAAAGCACATATTAAGACACAAGCAAGAATCAATCGACACATTCAAATTCACATTCAACTGCCACTACTAGCTGTGCTTTGCTCAACAGAGCATAAATATTATTCTGGCAAACTGCCAAACCGTACAGAGGGAGCGATGTTATGTGAGAAAACGTTGAGAAAAATTACTGCTAACGAGCATTAAGGCATCGAACTAATTCCAAAATATTTCTTTATTTTGCATTAGTGAACTTCGTTGGTCGCTGAATAAGCACACCCGTTGAGCTCCAACAGCATTGTCGTGACGAAAAAGGTCACGTGTTTGTAGTTGTCTCCGTTCTTTTAGCTTTATTCTAGCAGGTACTGATATAACAGAAACAACTACATAATATGGTGGTTCATGGTGAGTGAGACAGCTTGGGTGAGCCGACTTTCTCCCCCGAAGCTATAACAAGCGAGTCCTTTAAACTGTGAGTGAGCTCCTTTTATACAGTCGCTCCTCAGCACGTGAGTTTCACTGAGTTTAAAGATAGCGGACTAAGATTCGTACAGCAGTGGTTCGCGGAGTGCGGTCAGCTGGTATTGCGTCACCGCCTTTTAGCATCATTACTGATGCGCCGCCTGGCGGCTTGGGGATAAAAAGCGTTAAAGCATCCGCGCAACCATCTATTACTAACTGTCAGTTGCTCGCGTCGCGACAAGCATCAACACCGACCCCCCTAATATCTACAGGAGAACTGGGAATGCATGATATTATTCAATAAAGAGAAGATATGATAGAAGTATGGTGAAAGCTCACTTGAGATCATTGATGCAAGCAGATGAGAGAGCAGTTTCGGCCAGCGACGCCTCCACAGACATTGACAACTCGCCTTCACCGCACGTTCGACCAACATCGCACACTACAAAAACGTCATATTCAATAAAAAATCAAACGCGGTCTTGTAGAAGGTATATAGAGTCAAAATGTTTCGATCAGTAACGATAAATCTCGCCAGGCGCCGTAGTTGGTAAAAATGAGCTAGTTTTTCGGCGCAATAGCATCGTATTTCATCAAAAATGATAGTCGTTTATTGGTTTTTACGTACGCAAACTGATAGAAAGAAGCGCTATCGACTTTCGAAGCAGTTTGGCTTATTCAATCTAAGATTTCTTGTTACTAATCGAACTAATTCGACTATAGGGGGCAGTGCGTACGTGTGTGTGCTCCGGGCGGAACAGCGGCGACGTTTTCTTTGAGTTGCTCCGACTTAACGGCGGAGGAGACTGCAGCGACCGCTGAAATCAGAGAAATGCGCTCATCGTAAACAGCAACACAAATATTCCACTAAGCACGTATATTCAGTGAAATTCGCTAATATCGGCACTTAAAAGATTGGCCAAAATGACCAGTATAAACCAAGTTTATTAAGGCGTATAAGAAAAGTCCTAACAGTCATCTTTCAGACGGCTTTTTCGAGTTTCTTTTCAAAACTTTTTCTACAACTTTTCTACACCATTTTGTTTGTCTTTTCATTCGCTATTGTAACCTGCTGTATACAAAGTGCTGCAATAAAGTCGTAGAACCTTTTGAAAAGAAACCCGAAAAAGCCATCTTTAAAATTACTTCCAGAACTTCTCTGATACTCTATATAGGGAAAGATATGCTCTGGGACTTACGGGCGTCGGGTGGAGCGGCGACAGCGGAAGAGACATCCGTGACGACACGGCTGTTGCTGACGGCAAGCGTGCGCAGCGTCAACGCAACGGCAAGCAGACAGAAACCGAATAAAATTACTCGTCTCAATCCGCCGAATCGGCGCAGCAGACGCTTAGGCGCCTGCATTCTTGCAGCAACGGTGTCACCGCTTCTTCTACCTTCTCAGTTCAACTGCGTCGTCATTGTGTTTGCTAAAATGATGTTATTTGCTAATAAAGAGCTAATTCAGCTGATCGTTAAACGCGTCCAATATGAGAGAAATTTGGCGGTTTGAGAGTATTCGAGGCAAGGTGATTAGAGAACTTATATGGAGACAGCGCTAGACGTATTGACGAGAAATTCTATTATGAGTCAGTTTGAAATATTTTTGCTAAGGAGAAAAGGCGTGACTTTGTTAACAGATACACGGTCTTTCATAGTAAAATATCACTCCCGCATTGATTTTCGTCAACCATGCGTTTACAATAAATGCAGAAATGAAGAATTTAAATGAAAAATAGTGATGAAAGGCCCTGTAAATTTTCACGCCCAACAATCATCAATGTGGATTTTATGTCTGCTTTAAGACTGTACGACTGAAGCAAGAAGGAAACCAAATTTTATAATGCAAAGAAACAGAATTTAATATCATAACCAATTTAAGCAGGATACTTCTCTAAAACAAAAGTCAACAAAGTGTCGATAAAGATTTGGCAACTGTCCAATATGATTTTGAAAAATGTCCGATTAAAAGTAGATATGTTATAGAATTAAAAGGGTGAATAATTCTTTGTTGCCAACTGAGTAGTGCCATGGCGATAATGAGCCAAAAATGGTGCCAATTTTGAGACTACTGCTTTTAAAATGATCATTGATGGTTGCGATAATCCAATATGGAAATGACTCAATTCCATGCCGTCAACTGAGAGTAGACAAATATCTGTCACGCATGGCGTGTAAATATTCAGCTGATTGTTAAAGAGAAAAGCGTTTTAGAATAAGCAAATATTTGGTTCCGTTCAACACGCGAACGCTGGTTAAACGGTCTAGAGAAATATAGTTAAAATTTGTCGATCAGTAACAAGAAAGCTTATATAGGATAAAGCAAGCTATTTCGAAATTCGATAGCGCTTCTTTCAATCAATTTACGCACGTAAAAAAGGAACAATTTTCATTCTTAGTGAAAAACGGTATTCAACCACCGAAAAGCGAGCACATCTTTGCCAAATATTACACCAAGCGATATTTCTTCTTATTAATCAAATCATTTTGGCAACAGAAACTCACAAAATAGTTAAACTTAGCAAAACATGCGCTTGATTAAGTAATATAAAGCAAAAATAAAGCGTGCTGACAAAAAAACTGACTTACTGTCTTCTGTGACTCGAATGAGGTGGAAAACGCGCGCGATGAAATGCCTATATACGAGACCGTCGGGTAATGCAAAGAGTCATTTCAATGCGGCAACGTATCAATCTGAAACATACAATTGGTTCGCTGGTGAATAGCAGGGCGAAACATCGCTCTCATTTCACTCCCGCTCGACGCGCCGCAAAGCCACAAAATGGATATTTGATATCCGCGAAACAGAACGCTCAATCGATTTGTATTCTAGTGAATAGAAGTCTAGATACTTCTACTACCCAATAATGGAAATACAATTCATAACGCAAAAGACCTATAGTCCAAATTTTTCGATGAGTAACAGTAGCAAGAAATCTCGCCAGGCATCGTAGTTGGCAAAGATGAGCTCGCTTTTCGGTGCGTAAATCGAGGGAAAGAAACGCTGTCGAATTTCGAAGCAGTTTGCCTTATTCAATCTAAGATTTATTGTTACTGATCGAGGAAAATTTTGACTTCAAATGATGATTTCGCAGTAAGGAAACATTTGATGATAAGACCAGTCACTGATAGCTGTAAGCAATTTACCACTAAAGACTAAACTAATATTAACAAACTCTTTGATACCGACTAGATTTACTTTCTTCAAATGATAGTGGTCAGCAAACCACTGAGCAAGCAGTTATATACACCGTCTCGCATCCCAATTTGTCATCTATGCACTTAATCTGAGCGCAACGTCGACGAAATTGAATAAAATAGTGATGAATTACACTGGAATGCTGCATGAATCGCGCACGGCAATCAAAGAAACAGTTAGAACTCCTACGACTTAAAAAATTTTCTATCGCGGTTCAGCTTACGGCTAAGCGTCTCCAGCTATCTTAGGCTTATTGAAATGAGGGAGAGGAAAAAACAGTTAGGTAGTGGACTAAATTGTGACAAAAATAAACAAGAAAAGTGCAGACAAAAAAGACGTACGAGGTAACGCGAAACACACCAGCGCGCGACATCCAATACGTTTCCGGTCACTCTCTCTGTCCCTAACGAAGACTAGAACCAGTTTTCGGCGCGATTTCTCGTTCAACGATTTCCTGAGGCGCGCAGTACAATGCGTCTGTCTGCCTCTCTCACCACGCCCCAGATAGACGATCATATTTCGCGTTCTAGGGCGGATCTATTTCGCGAGCCATGATCTAATCGTTTGCCTCGAAGATACTGCAGTAAGACCATCGCAAAATGACAAAAAATGTTGTCAAAGGACATTTTATCTTCAAAACTTTTCAATCCGTATGAATATGGTGCATCTCACGCTTTAGTTAGCCGAAATAAGCTCAAAATGACACTTTTCATGGCCACAAACCGCTCTTTTGCCTTAAATTATATTCAATGCTTCATTTATACGCGCAATAAATAGTGGAATAATGAGCTATGAAGTTTTGGAGTGATTCGTCTCCTCCAGTGAATCACTTTAACTCTTACTCATGAAAAAATTTCAAGTAGGAATATTCATTTCAACGCCTGACTGCAGATAATTTTCGCACTGCATCAGAAATATCATTCAAATGAAATACCCTTAAACACCTGCGATACCTATCCAACGACAGCAATACAACCGTTACCCTGTCAGCAAATGAATCAAAAACAAAAAAACATAAAGACGATTATAAACTACGCACACAACGCTAGCCTAGTGCTTCAATCCTGTATGAATCGAAGGGTCAATATATCGCGGATATTTCCACCACTTGAAGACTACACGCAAAGAAGGCTGCTATAGCGCTAGTTCCGTTTGCTGTCCCTTCGTCGATTGTGGCTATTTGATACCGCATGCGAAGCTGGGCGGACCATCGAGGTGTGCCTGGGCGCGGAGCACGATGAGTATGTGTGTGTATCACTCAGCCGAAACGAGTGTGCGTTTCACGCGTATATAAACATTGCGAATCCATTTCATTCCGCAGATTTCCCTACGTTCATGCATGTTTTGAAGGTTTTCAAACTTTCATATTTTTTGTAACGTTTTTAACGCACAATGTAACCTGAGTAGTCCTTTGAATGGAAAAGTTGTGCTTTCAAAATTAGGCTGTTTAAATCTGCGTTAGGTGGTAACACAATTCAAGAATGAGAAAAACAACGGAATTCCTTTCCGCGTCCACGACTTTTCGCGGTCCTTACACACGTGACAGAGTTAATTGGCGATTGGTCAAATGGACCTGACCAATTTCGCAAAGAACAGACACTACGTAAGGATCATTTTTTATATATTTTTGGGATAGTGTAAATTCAATAACTGAATTTTTAATACACCTAGTAGCGCATCAAAGCTCCTTGTAATCCAACCAAGTGGAACATTCAGAACATTTTGCATGCTTTCGTTAGAGTTATTTCATCTATTCTGCTCTATCATTTTGTCAAGTCTTGTTACATTTGTCAAACTTACAGTTTGCAGTACCGCAAAGTTTTTGCTCTAAAGCTGTTCGAAAATAGCAGAGCCTCTTTCAATGCAATTCGAAAAAGTAGTCATGCCCCGGCGACTTTATACGGTCATGTAGAATATATACAGTACGATCGAGCGTTGTCGAGTTCGTCTATTGTTGGTTGAAAATCAAATCACTTGTTTATTATTTATGTTATCTTTAGGTTGCAATAAAGTTGGACAGCATACAATATAGTTTAATTGTAGGTTCTATCTACAATTACAGTACACTTTTACTTCAGCTGCAACTTTCATGATTTAAATTTAAAGTCGTAAATGCATGAACAAACTAATTTTTTGGATGTTTTCGTACTGTCAGGAAAAATTACTTTGGCATCTTTTGTGCTTTCTTTTCCTACAATTACTCAGTGGACGATTACCGTTAAGACTATTATCGGTCGGCCCCTCGGCCTTACGGCTACCTATGCTTACGGTCCTACCAGTCGATGATACTAGTGGATTGCTGATAATGTAAGAGAAATTATAAATTCTGAATAGGAATTTAATCGTATTTGACGAATAGAACTATAATGGAACGCGCCTTACTACACAAGCTACGCGTAGTTATAGCACAGCACGCAGCGGCAGAAAGAGAAAATTCACAACACAGGTAACTAACTGAATACTCGAAGTTAACAAATAGTAATTCACGAGATGTAAATGAACGTTAACATTAATAATCATCAGTATCATTCTTAAAACATGTAATCACAGCAAGTGCACTAGTCTACCTAGCGACGTAATCAAATATTCAATGTTTTATTAACAAATATCGTTTCAGTATTTTAAAAATGTTGTCAAAGAAAGAGTCGAATAATGCGGCAATATTTACTGGCGAGCCAATAAAATAGGTCTATTAATACAAGAATATCAAGACCAATCCATAAACCAAGAATGCCACCAAGTTCGTTTATAAAGTCGTTTGGTGTGTACTTGTATGCTTCTTTGTACCTGAGATATTCAAATGAGTTAAATGTGAGATTGATCTTAGCCACATTATAACTGATCGATTTGTCGTCCCATCTTGGCATATTTTTAAAACGAATGCGTGTGCACCGTGGAACGCAGCTTAATTCGCAGATATCTGCGTCGCTGCTAACCAAGAATCTGGCGCATCTTTTATAGTCGATTAAGTGGCATCGAGTTAAATTAGTGTTCGAATGAAAACTCGACCATGTGGCTGGTGAGCATTTGCAGAGACGCTCAATTTTCTTCTGTTGACATTCGTCTTTGCATGTATCCATCGATTTGCTCTCGGAACAATGCCGTACACCGGAGGTCACTGGCATTGCTTCGTATATACTATAAATGTCCAACTTTGCCAAGTAAGGGTAAGCAAACCGAAAAGAAAGTGAAGAACCGAACAGAAGATAGGAGACAGATTCCTCATTGCTAAAGTCGCGCTCACTGAAATCAATAGTTATTAGTTTTTTTTGGTTGGAATACTGCTGATTTAACAAGGATCCTCTATCAAGGAAAATGGAAATATAATCCGATTTCGAGCTGAACGTCACTATGTCCAGGGGCAGCTTGTAACAAATCTTTTCTTCACCGATGAATGTTGTAAAAGTAGTATTCAGAACTGTTTTATTTAATGCTCCGCCGACCTCCTTCATGAAGATGGCTTTAATTTTATAAATGTCTCTAATTTTCTGCCCCAGATTTTGCTTTAATTCAGGAATAGTAATATTTAGGTGGTCAATAAATCCATCTAATTCTATCAAAAATGTAAAACTGTGATTGGACATTGTATTTCTTGATTCATTTAATACGTAACTATCGTTGTCAGGGAGCAAAGCAGAAAAAAACTTCTGGTTTCCATGCCTTTCGACTGTATCATAAATGATTAAATATTCATATGCCCAATGAATTAGCCATGTTGGCCAATCTTCGCAAAAAAATTCATCTTTGTCATGACATGAATTAAAATAAAGATTTCTTATCAAATCGGTGCTGTTCTCAAATTGCCTGGTTTCTTTTGCAGATAGAAATTCAACGGCGCTCAATGGCATGCATATTGTCGAAGATGGCAATTTGATTGTATCATTCATCATTAAATCGACAAGGGATATTGCTTCGCCGATTTTATACGAATTTACGATATCATTGCTCATGCTCACCGTAAAGTAAAGACCAATCATGTAGCCGATTGACAACATAATATTTTTCAAAAATACATTAATATTAATGTTTTTCTTCATGGTGCAAATCTTCAGAACATGTAATTGTCGATTCAGTTTAGAAATGAATTGTGCAATTCCTGATTTTTTTACTTTGTTTAGGCTTTTCAGCAATATTGGACTCTGCGTCAGTCTTGTTTTTTTAAAGATGAAAGCAAAATATACTTTTGCTGTTGCTACAAAACCTTGGTAAAAGCTGAAGGTATTAAAACCCAGTAATATTCCAAGCGTTCCTCCTAACTTAAAGACGATGGAGACACCTAATTGCGCCAAGGAAATACTTAAAAAGTTTAGTCAAAAAAATACATTCAATTTTAGCTTTGATTTATTAATATTGGCAACGAAATGACAAAATTTGGAAAATTTGTGCAGTATTTTAAAATCAGACAGTTACAGGGAAAAAGTTGGTTAGTACTACCGTTTTGCAATATTTTTTGCAGTATTTCTACAGATACCTATTACATATCTTCAAGGTTCATTGATTTTATGGCGCAATTAGGTTTCCAGCTAGACCGTAATCAACAAATCGTTGAACGTGAATATCGGTTTTTCTTCAATCGACGCGTACATGCCGTCTTTCACACTTAATCTAGCAACTGCAATTGCGCTATATTTTTTGGGAAGGTCGTGAGAAGACTGATCGATTCGAAAATAATTTGCAGTGCAAAATGGTAAACAGGAGTTTTTGCAGTCCAAATCGTCGCCCATTGCATTAAAATTCAGGCATTCCATGTAACGATCAAATGTGCATTCATCTAAACCATATGTCTGCTGAATCGTCAGAGCCCAATATGTTGGCGAGCAGTTACATAACTTTTCTATAAGTTTGATCCGGCATTGAGCGCGACAATACAATTTGGTCGTATTCAGCGAGCACCATTGCTCATCTTTAACCTCGGGCCGACTTGTGTAAAGGCCATCAACACTAATTAATTTTCTTGTTACTTCCCCATAGTAAAATGAAAAGTAAGTAGAATCATAAACAGCCACACTAGCTCTATCAATGTCGAACTCCAAGTTTTTAGGGTCTAATAAAAAGTCCGAGAGAATTATAAAACTGGGCCAGTTTTTGTCTGGAAGACGTTGCGGATAGGATGTTCTGTTTATCGAAAACTCCAGCACATCATCTTGATCAGTAAAATTGACTGCATAAGACAGACTGTAGCAGAAGAATTTATCGGTGACGGCTGCCGTATAGAAAGAAATCTCATTGACGATAGCAAGCGTTCCACTGCTATTTGTGAAGCTGATCTTCAGTTCAACCATGCGAGCTAGTTCAGCTCCCAATTTTTGTCGCAGTTCGTTTGCTGTTATGTTCCATTCCAAAAGCTTTGGCAGAAGAATGTCCTTTACTGATTTGTCTATGTCCTTTCTTAATAGTGTATCTTTACCTAAATATCTCATGCACTAAGCATTGATATGGCCGAGCAAACATGAGCACTCATCTGGAAGGACGCGTAGAGGTACGATAATGCCCGTCGCAGGCAATTCGCTTCTAATGAGTGCTTATGTTTGCATGGCCATATCTTGGCAACGCCATGTTCGAATTCGTGAATTTTTTTTTTCAGACAAAAGCTCAACGTCTGTAGATAATTTCTGTTTAGATTCAGCTCATTTGGTTTATTTTGGACCGATTTCTTGAGAAAACAAACAGCTTTGTTATCATGTTGCGTTTTACATGCGCTATTTATTCTGTTTTGTGAAACTGAAATTAAATGACGAGTAATAGGTCAAAACTGAAGTTTAAAAAATTAAATCTAAGTTAACAATTGCTCTATCCGACGCAAAAACAGCACTTTAATTGGTTTGATTTTCGCAGAGTTATGAGGAACCGAAGTCGTCAAGAAGTTTCGGCAATGCAGATTCCCGACTCATGCAAAATCTTGATGGCCTCTCTTTTAGATTTCATTCTTAATAATCTTAAAAGATTGTATACCCAGTGGAAAGAGCAATAAAAGTACTATAATATGGTCCATTTGTGAAATTTCAGCCAACTGTTTTTTCGCTTTAAAAATAAATTTTTAAAAATCACACGAACTTTTGCGCCACCCTGTACTGCATGTTCCCATCGCTTTAAATGAATTCAAAATCTAATTCGCGCCTTGTGATGGTGCCTGCTTCATTTGAATCAATAAGATCACCTGTAGCCTGTCGAACGCATGATCCAAGTAACTTTGAATCATCAAACGCCTTCTCCTTCCTTCTGCTGTATCCCCTAATGTCAAAGTTTACTCTAGTTTCTTTAGAAGAATGCGCATCTCACAGTGGAATAAATACTCATTGCCCTGATGGTCCGAAACCGTCTGCATTATCGCGCTGTTAAAATACGCAGTGCTCTATCAGACGAAGAAGTATATAAGTTTGCAAGTGTATTTCATCATAACTTAAGCACGGCGCGTATAATAAAACATTTGCTTAAAACTGTCTCTAACTTACCAGCTGCTTCTTTCAGTCGCCTCTTGTAGTAAGATATATATTTGAAAAAATAATATTCGTTGTTAACTTAAGAAGTGGAAAGAATACTGAAATAGAAAAGTCCAATGGAAACAAGTGGCTCGGGCCAAGGTTTATCATCAGATATTTGAATGAACGACACTCTGTCGACATTTGATTGTTCAAAGTAATCTTTCAAAGCATTAGGTATGTTTTCGTATCTCTTGAGAAATTCATTATTGTAGTGAAGAATACAAAGCGATGGCGGCGACAATGAGACAGTGCGATTTATGATAATCGAAGGATAATAGATCGCATCGTCTGCCAAGTACAAGTTGATCAACCCCACACACCATATAATCGTGAATACGCTACCAATTAAATAAATTACTGCCCAAAACAGTTTTTTCACAAGTAGGAGAAACACGGCTGATTTGTTTGTAGAAGAATCGCCATTTAAGAGTAAGAAGAGCATTTTTTGACGAAACCAACTTCGAGCACTGGTATAGTTGGCATGTGGAGTAGGTTCATCTTGAACTGCGCCTATTTCGTCGGTTATATTCACTTTTCGATTCGGTTGACGCCCGCTATGGACATCAGTATTCTTCATTTTATCATCTGATACAGCGCTGTGCACTCTTTTATTAATTGAACGTTCTCTTCTATGCTGCACGTGTTTCTCTTTCAATGCGTTATTCTTTCTTGTCTTTCTTGATGTTATTTGCTTTCCACTTTCATTTATTTGACGAATGCTTGATTCGTTCATCTCACTTTCAGTTTCTTTGTGCTCTTTTCGGCGTCCAACAATACGACTTCCATTTTCATTTGACGACGATATTCCATTTTCAACGGATTTTTCTTTGTGATTGATGTTGGGACTTCTCCGTTGCTTACCTTCTTCAGAATTATGATCTTTTCTCAATAAAATCTTCTTGATTAAACTCGTTAATAGAGTGACAATGCATTCAGTGATGATTAAAAAATCGAGTCCCAGCCAGAGTGCAAGGGCGCCCCCCATAGCTCCAATGAACTCTTCAAAACTGTTCCATGTGAACACTTGTTCGATTATGACATAATCAAATGTTCTTAGGCTTATTTCTATATATCTGTCATATTTTGTGTTATCTGATACAAAATTATACTCGTAGTGCCATTGTTCGCATAAAGGCACACATTTATTTGTGCATAAATAGGTCGCATTCTCCGCATACTTTTTCAGACAGCTTGAGTAATCATCCACTGTGCAGTTGCGATAACCAAATCTGTCCGCTGAAACGCTTATACTGCGGTAAAATGTGAGATAGTGCTACGAGAAATCAAAATAATTCGTCTTTAGTGGAGAATAACAAAATGATGAACTTCCCAAAATCCCGCCATCGAGGAACTTTTTTAGTTGCTTATATCTCAGCTTCATTACAACTGCTTCAAACATAGTTTTTTCACTGAAAGAGAAAGTCTTGCAGTCTTTTTTGAAAAAGTTATAAAAATCGACAGTTTTAGTCGATCTACAGCCGCAAAAAAACATGTACCTTTGAAATTCGCGGTTAAAGAGAGCTTAAACGTATCTTGCACAAAGATATCATTCAAAAATTGCTTTGGGGCACTCAAAGACTGTAAATTTTTCGCACTTGGAACTCGCCACCGAAATTCAGCTTTAGTTTGTCTCTCCTAACTCAGAATTTGATCAAGCTTATCAGCGATGAATATGAGAGTAATCTGAAAGTTTTTTCCGATTTTTAGCAATTCTGAAATTTCTTGACTTTTCTCCCTCATGCCATTGTTTGCTCTTACCTGTCAAATTGAATGTGATAGGCGAACAATGACAATTTGCCCTGATCCATCCTCTGAGACACTTATTTTCACACTGTTCCTGGTTTGTATCGGATGAGCATTGGATGTTGCCTTTCACATATGGCAGCTTTCGATAAAGCGCCTTTACGCCAATATCCATCTCAGTTCCAACTTTGCCAAGAAAACGATTGTAATAATAGCCATGTGTTTCATTGCGCGTCGACGCTCGTCGTGGTGTACTTCTGCTTTCACTGCCTACGTCGATTGTAAATTCTTGGCACCATTTCCGATTATTGCCGTCTTTGTACAGATCCAAGTTAATGAAATCTGTCGTACCCAATTGTCGCAGATAGTTCTTGTATCCAATCAAGCGAAAGCAAATAGTATCCATGTTGATGAATGAAACTCTACTCCCTGTGATACATTCCATCTTGAAATTCGGTGTATACTGTAGGAGAAGAATGTGATTGTACGAGTTATCGTACAGTGACCCAGGACAAAATATTTTACCAAAAACGTTTTTCAATTGCTCGAGCGTAATGTTATAACGCTCAATATTCGGCACGAGAACTTGCTTCAGTGCAATCCAGTCATTACCTTTTTCCGAGTTGAAGGTGAAAATTTGCGTAAGGCCCGGCTCCCACGCCCGTTCCGCTTCATATATCATGGCGAGATATTTGAGCAGAGACAAATAGATTTCATCATCGTAAATCTGGCTCTTATTTACTTCAAATATGCCTTCAGGTGAAACGGTTTCTTCAAAAAATCGAGACCATGCTGACGTATAATTAAAATTATATGAAGAGGAAATGTTGAACAGCTCTAATGCATTCATTTTTAAACAAATTGTCATGTTCGGAAGCTGAAAAGGTTTGAATCGTGAATAGCACTCATTCTATGGTTCACTCTCTAATGGAAGCAGACCGGAATTGTCTGTAAATAGTAAGGTTGTAACGGAGACGGGGAATTGGAAATTCCGGAGACGGGGAATTGGAAATTCCGGAGACGGGGAATTGGAAATTCCGGAGACGGGGAATTGGAAATTCCGGAGACGGGGAATTGCGTGGAAGGGGAGTTTCGGGGACGGGGACAAAAAAAAGCAAAATAAAATAAATTTAATATTACTTAAAATGCGTAATAATGAATCGATATAGTGTAAAATACACTGAACTAATGTTCAAATAATAAATTACGCTGATTGAGTACGGAAAAATCAGAATTTTTGGGACGGGGAATTTCGGGGACGGGGACAAAATCAGATTTCGAGGACGGGGAATTCCCGGAACAGGGACAAATTGAATTTCCGGGGACAGGGACGGGGAATCCCCAGGGAACGGAGAATTCACCGACCGCGTTACAACCCGCTCTGTAAACGATGAAAGCGCGCGCTCACCACCAATCAACGGCTTAGCCTTTTCAGAACAGCGGTAGGCTCTAACTTCTTCTGTTGATAACTAAAGGCTTATTTCTGCTCAGCACCGGTCCTCCCATCGGTCGCTCTTACCATTTATAGGCCCCTCAATCTTATGCTTACTTGGTCAATATTTCTTTATGGACGTTGATTGAAGAGCAACATAGTTGTTGATGAAAGAGTGAAAGCGCTGTTTAAAATAGATGCTAATGGCTAATTTATGCAAACATTGTATATTTCAGACCGTTTTTTTGAGAACATTTGTACATCATGTTGAACAGTTTAAGGGAAAAATTTTCACCACGAAGCTCTCTAAGATTTGGATGCTGCTTTGTCTAGAAAAGTGTGTATAACAATTCGTCGCAGGAGATTATGGACACACGTTTTTAGTCATCTAACCCTCGTTGAAGCACTTAACAGTAGTACTAGTATTGTGGACTGCCGGTGCGAAGTCTCGTCAAAACTCCTGTACAATAGTTTGGCTTTCGACTTTACTCTAGAGCGCTGTACTAAAAGGCTGAATCACTTCTTGCCTAGGCGCCACCGAGAAAACAGCAATCAATCAAGATATTTTGCGCATAGTTAATTATATATTCAAATCGAAGAAATATTGATTCAATATAAGGTGGTCCGAAAATAGGGTTTATTTCTGGCAATACCGCTTTGGTAAATCTGAGTCAAGTACGGAGATTTTAAATGTCACTGCTGCGCTCAAAAAATGATCTATTGCAAATAACACTTTTAGCCAAATGAAGGAAAGGAGTTTAATATTTATTTACTTGCTATTAATTTTGATTTCGAAAAAAAAACTATTTTCTGCACTTAAAGTCGAACATGATTAATCCATGAGCGCTCAGCAAAGAACATTGCATATGACTTTTCTCCAGCGACTAATATGCGTGACGCTTGCTCTACATTTTTAATCAATCATCCTCGTCTTCTGTTAAACTTTTTAATACAATGATAAAACAAAATTTTACTTACGTATGCGACATTGCTATTGATAATGGCTTTCATATTCGTTTTCACTGGATTATCGCGATATTGCTGAATCAGTGCGAACGTCGAAGTGATGGTCAAATAGCTGAACGCCAAATATACTGTTGCCCAAAATAATGTTTTCGTGACATGTTTCACAATAATCAATGGTTTCATACTCTTAGGAAGAATATTGAACTCGCTAACTAATTTGTTTAAATGGTACCGTATCTTTTTATTGTTGATATTGGATGCCAGTTTCTCTTGGTGACGAGACTTTGATATATCTGGCGATTTCAAGCGAATTAAATACGCTTTATACATTTGCGTTTAAATTTTAATTATTTGCTTGCGCCACCAACAGCGAATAAAAGTAATACTGTAGTATCTTATTATGTCGACCAATATATAGCCGTCGTCTTATTTGCTAGCAGATAAGGAATATTACATGTAAAATACACCTGCGTAGGTTTCCTCAATTAGTGTAAATTTGCTCTTCAACTTGAACGACTGATGGAACACGCATTCAATTGCCAATCTTGCTACGCAAAGCAGTCGGGAGAAAATATGAGACCTCTGATCAGCGATCTACAAACAATTAGCGGTAAAAGCAGTGAACTGTTGTCAAATTTTATCATCAAAGCAGATCTAGTCACGCTTCAATGGTGCTCTAATGATTAAAACACGTGTAGGACACCTAACTGCGCAACGCAAAACACGCAAAACAAGTTACTTTGAACAAGAGCAGCAGTACGTAAATTAATCGAAAAACTGCAAATAAAAATTGCTGCAGTGGTTATACGTTGCCTGATTTTGATTTATCTAAATATCTCGAGTTACCAACTTGTACCACCGAGCCGCCGACAAGTATCTATCAGTAGCTCAGGCAGAACAATAAGCTTAGTAGTTTTAAATGGTACAGGGTGAGCAAAAATTAGCCGATAGTGTGTGTGATTGGAAATTGCAGGCGCATAGTTAAAATGGATCCAGCATTATACTACAATATCGTAGTTAGAAAAGATTTAGTCCTCGGTCCTTCAACAGTCTTAGTATAATTCCCTGCAAGACTCTTTGGTCGAGTGATAAATAATGTTCTGACTTCTGAGGAATAAGGTTGAATATTTTCAGAAGGCTTGCCTCTTTAGTTTTGATTTACTGATGGATTCGGGCGATTAGAGCCAGCACCTAGTAGGGAACTTCGAATTGCTTCAAATTATTGCACAATATCTGGAATTGTGTTAGCTTAAGTTATTTTTAAGTTCAATAAGTTCTGTTAATTAAAGATGAATAAGATGAAATGTTTAAAGCTCACTTTTAGGTCTTTTTGTCAAATTTTTTGCATTGTGAAAAGCTTCAATGGCCAGTTAATAGAGTGACTGCCGTATTTAGTCAAATAGTTTTGCTGACATTATATGGGAGTTAACCTGCTCACTACGGCTTATGATTTTCCATAGATTTTCCAAAAAGCAAAGTTTTGTTTGAATTTTTAATCAAAAAATGAAAACACTTTAGGATTATTTCATTATTTTAGCATTCGATTTAGAGTTGGCGCTTACATACCTTTTTATAGTAGGCTTGTCGGGCAAGGTTGTTTGAAGTAACAGAACGGGACTTGTCTTGTCCCAGTTAACTCAGAACGGTCGAATTCAGACTGAACAAAGTATTGTGAAGCCGGCTTTATACAGGGAAGTTTCCTTTGAAATGCTAATTAGTCGATCCGTGATAATACTTCAATGATTCTCCACGCCAATAATCGAGAAACATGGTCGGTCATTAGGATTGTGAGCATTCGCTAGAAATAATATCCGCCCTTGTCAATCCAACAACGGTTGAAATCATTCTGAGCAAAGTATTGAAGAGAAAGTTTTATTCCGGGAAGTGCCTTTGGCCATTGCTAATATGTTGATGCTTTACAATACTTCAATGATTCGCAAGTGCATAACGACTGATAAACATTGCCAGTCTTTGGGACTGTGTGCCGTCGCTGGAAGTAATGCGTTACATTTGCAGTGGAAACTGCTTAAAAGCACATCGGCCGGCCAAGGCTATTTTGTGCAGTTTCTCGGCCGGGATTCAATACAAAAGTTGCACACGGGGCTTGCAGATCATGTGCACATATCCCGTTTGTGCACTAAGCAATGTGCACTTATCTGGTTTCCATTGTAGTATACTTTGATTTTCAGCCATTTTCGAACCTATTACATTTTTGAAAAAAAACACGCTTTCCTTTTGTCAGTTTTTAAAAGGTTCACCAGGTATTTTACTTTCACCATTGATGGATGTCGGCACAGAATTATTTGTTCACCCCGGGGTATCCCAAGGTTAAGAGATCGTATCGCTAAGCTGCGTTGCGCAACTGCCAACGAAAGCGAAAAACAGCGGGAAACATTTTGGTTTGGCGCCAGATACCGTACACGATCAAAGTTCCTATGACAGTGTGTACAAGTTTAATACACAAACTAGCGTTGCGCCCGCCTACCAACCCTGGGTGTGAATTTGCCGGCGCAAGCAGAATCGAACAAAGTCGTATTTGTTACTTTCCAATCTTCAATTTTTGTTTATTGAAATCGTTAATCGGAAACCTCTAATGCCTCTACGACAAAGATTATAACATTATTAGACTCGCTTCAGCACTTGGCCTGAGTGCTGAACAGGATTAGTTGCACTATCGCTTCAGTTATTGGGGGAAAACTGTCCGATTCCGAAATAAGAACAAGAAGGAAGGATGACGCAGTTTCTGCCACCGAATCTACTGGCGCTCTTCGCGCCGAGAGATCCTCTCCCATTCAAGGTCCCCGTCGACAAGCTGCTCACAGAGAAGAAGCGTGCACCTATTTCCGGCGTAGCTGAATATATTCATCTCTTTGAGGTAAATCATGCTCGATCATTTTGATTTTGCACACTCATGGCGTTATTCATATTAACTATGTGGCGTGATTCTTGATAGCACTTACACTTCTGACGACAGTTATTGTTTTTTCATTTTCTCAGTAATGCGCTTTACGAGAATCTCAAATCAAACTTACCAAACGGAACGAAACAAATAGAAAATAAATAATTAGAAAGTAAATGCATAATAAAGTTGACTATAAATGTAACTATATGAGTTAAAAACCATGCCAAATATCTGTATTTTTGATATTGAGAAACAAAAATGTTCAAAAAGTGAATGCAATTGTGGTAGCAATCGGCTTTACCATTATTTTGCTTGTAGGATCCAAAAGACACACCACCGAAGCCGAAAATAGAAACGAAGGAGGAACGGCGTGAAAGAAAACGACGAGAAAAGGCTGAGCTTCAAGCGTACAAGATTGAACAAGGCATTGCTATGTGTAAGTGGTTTGCATCTTTAAAAGGGGAATTTTATTGCGCAGAGTGCTATATTCTTCATCACAGTAGAAACGAGGCGGTAACTCGCAATAGAAATCGATGTTCAAAACTTGCATTCAGTGGCGATGTTATTTAGCAAAATTGACATCAGTCATTCTTATCACAAGATGGCAGGTATCATTATATCGGCGCCATTTAAAATATTCGATCAGTCAAATATCCTAGCATTTTTCCCGTGTTGACGCTGAATTATCTCGTCAGTGCGGTGTATAGTCTAGGTAGAGAATACTTGTTCAAGGAATAATCGGAACAGCTCAACATCTGGCTGTCCGATCTAGAATTGTTACAAACATTCATTATAAGTTATTCGGGTACTTATTCTCTCACTGAATATAAAGCGGGACAAACTATTGTTTGCCTGAATTTCAGGGGCACCCGCAGAAAATACAAGTGCTACCTCCGACCCCTACAAGACTATGTTCATCGGCCGAATCGTAAGCGACTTATGTTGAAATGGCGCGGTATATGGTCGGCTTCATATCTCGTACTTTGCGGAATTCTCTAGCAATGCGCGAAATAGAAATTAAGCTAAACAGCGCGATATGAAACCATTGTTATGTGCACTTTGATTCTTCATATAGTTGGAAGAATGCCAATCCCGCATGCCAACTACCTTTAGTGTCGAAGCTTGAGTGGTGGAAGGGAGAATCGTCCTCAGTTTGTTGGAGAATTGTCGTGAACTTCCATGCAAATCTGTTGAATCCCCCCTTCTCCAGTTTATTGACTTCAGCTGTACATTTCGCCACCGCCAACTCACTTTCAGTTGCTCTGCAGGAGAGGAAATTAAATTTATGCTTTGATCGGATTTATTTTGGAACGAGTGTTGCGTGGCCCTCCAGAAAGTTACATCCCGCGAACGCTTTGTTTTAGAACTTTGAAACGACCGAATCGAAACTGCGGCGAGAGTTCGAGACATATGGACCGATTCGGAAGGTATATCTTTGTTTCTCTTAATTTGGCATTACATCATCGCTGTTTGTCTTCCAGCACAGAAATAGTATACTTCATTGAGAAATCGCGAATATATGCTGAATTGAATCGGTTTCACGCTATCAAATTCAATATGTTAGTATCACAATTAATCGCTTCTATGTTTCGAGTGTAATCATCTTCTATCGGTCTTAGGATTTTTCATATAATATCAAAACCTTGAAATTACATTCTTTTAAAACAAATTTCTTGCAGATAGTTCTCGTGCAGAAAAAGAACGACGGAAAACCGCGAGGGTACGCATTCATCGAATTCGAAAAAGAACGCGACATGCACGGTAAGCGTCTCGCTTTCGTAATCGCTGCTCGTTTGCTCTACACGAGCGCTCTGGGTGTTCTCGACGGAAACAACGAACGCCCCTCCTATCCCCTCCATTTTTGCGGTCGCCATTCACAGCTCTTCTGTGAAGCATGTTGGTCGCATAGTTCCAGTATGTATTTTGGTTTGTGTAGCTGTAAGTAGCTGACTTACGATCTGTTTCTGAACTTTTATCTGCTCTCATCCGAAGCATAGGAGTCTTCTTGTACGTCGGTTCATTATATCTTCTCAGAGTGGCTTTCGTTGTCGTCGTCGATGACATCAGAGATCGACTGGTATTGCGTAGACTGGTAAAGTTAACTAACAAACTGCTATGTTTGGCAACAGAATCAGCTCGCCAAGGTACGCTCAAGGTCGCGAACGAAAGTGACCAATATAGAGGTCGTAAAATACTTTGGCAACTTGCCAAATTTGTTAAGAAACGGCAGCCCTTTGTATTGGTCACTCTCGTTGCGATCGTCGGTCGCTTGAACGGGTAGGTTGAGTTGTGTGTGAGCTTCTGCGAGTCAACAGCGGATAAACAACCTCGCTCCTTCGGTCATTCGACACACAATCGGCTTTTCTCTGCGCCTACGGTGGCGCGTTTTCTTTTCCCCCGCTGTTCGTAAATTTGTAGCGCCTTTGCAGGGAGTTTTTTTGTCCCCCCCCCTCCCTCCCGCGTTTCATTAGCTTTAATAGTTCAGTTAAATGTGAATTGTAGACGAAAAGACAAGACCGTTGAGGCTACGTCCTCTCCAGGAGTCAATGTCATTAAGCTAATGTAAATGTAGAAATTTATTTACACTGAAGCATTTTCACCACACATTTGTTCGCAATAAGTGTGTTGACAATGCAAAAATGTAAATGCATATTACATTAACTTTATTTTTGTGAAATTAATTCCAGGCTGCTTCATATCAGGTGCGCTTTTCAGAAAGTAAACTTTTGATCATAGCGGATCAAAATTTTGCGCGTTGTTGCTTCTCTCAACTCCCCCACCCTCCCTTCTAAGGCGTTGCAAAATTTGCGAACAACCCGCTTGCATTCGTTTTTGGCACTTTTTGCCGACAAATCTAAGCGGTGTGTTATTGTTGCAGAACGCCATTGATGGGCGCTTCTCGCTTTTGCCGGTCAAAACGCGCGTACAATGATCCTCCCTTACTCCTATATATATAGGTTTGTTTGTGGCGAAGAGAAATGTGCCTTGCTCGCTCTCAGTCTTGTTGGGGTAAGCTGTGGGTAAGCGAATGACGAGCCTTGGTGCTCATAGGATTAAATAGTAAAAACTTCCTAATCAGAAGATCGTAGGATGCCGTTCAGTTGCTTAACGGGAAACTGCGGTCACTGCATGCAGAAAGAAATGTGTCGTATATTGTTTTCAGCCACAGATGAGGAGCTGCTTAGCGATAAGTTAATTGTAATGTAAGCAAGTATGGTTATGCAGGCAGCTTGTCATTGGTTACTGAAGACAATATATGATATATTCCTTTCGCATAGTGACTAGTGGAGGTCCCCTTTTAACACTTGAATAAATCGTTGAAGCGGGCGCTAATTATTGCAAAGCGTATGAAGCAATAGACTGGGGATCCGTTTGCGTATCCCTTAAGTCCGTTTAAAGCTTGACTGATGAAATTCAATTAAGAAAGTTTCTTACATTTACAGCTAATCTTGCAGTTCTACTATATTTGTCCCAAATTTTCTCTATACCCTAATGAGTCACTCTGTTAGGAAGTTTTTACGTTATTAACCCATTTAGTATCAATTTCGAGACCGTTTAAGATCAAAATTTACGAGAGTTTACTTTTTTGAACGAAATCTGCTTCAAATCCACTATATAGCTTTCTTTATAACGCTTTTGTAGTATTCTTTGTAAAATTTTGTAAAACTCTGTAGGTAAGTTTGTCGGGTGAGTAAAGAGCTGGTTAGAGTCGATGTTATTCATTCGTCGCGCTGAACTTTTCTCACGGCTTGCATGTGATTACCAAGAAGTT
Organism: Plectus sambesii; assembly: GCA_002796945.1. Classification (NCBI taxonomy): domain Eukaryota; kingdom Metazoa; phylum Nematoda; class Chromadorea; order Plectida; family Plectidae; genus Plectus; species Plectus sambesii. The sequence continues at coordinate 290 of NIUQ01000504.1, read as the reverse complement.
ATATATCATTCCCACTTTGATAACAACACTTTTTAAAAGTGCCGTTCGAGAGAAGCGTTGAAAATGTTTTGAAAAATGTCTTATTGGATAAGAAAAAGTGTTATGTAACTGGAAAGAATTTTAGTCCGATTGTTAATTCTTGGTAATTGCAAGGGGAACTGAGAGAAATTCAGAGTGATTAAGCGAATGACATCATCGAGTTTAGTCAGCTCTTGAAGAGTAAGGCAATCGTGCACCAACGATATGCGACGCTCGGCAAACGGTATTGTTTTGGCCAGGCAGGTAACACG
>NIUQ01000503.1:0-48292 GCA_002796945.1 Plectus sambesii | reverse complement strand
ATAGTCATTTTAAGCATCAAAGTTGGTTACGATAATGTTAAAACCATCGGTTCAGATCACCTCTCCACGCACTAGTGTGCGACGAGACTGAATTAATTTTAAAAAGTATACGGACTTTCCTAACTCTCACTCTGCGAACTAAATGGGCGTATTTTATGGACAATTCAGGGTGGTTAAAAAGTCCTGAATGAATGTCATTATTTACAATGTGAAGAGATAATGTCGACTTTTATTGAGACTTTGTATGCTTTGTTGCGAAGAACATGAGATTTTTTCAAATAATTGCGCGACTTTGTTCCGTTGTTATAGGAACCAATCGATTTAATAGTTTAGTCTGACCGTGAACGAAAGAGTCTCGGTCAAGTAGTTCAGTGAGCTCTGTAGATTGCTTTTGAAATATACCTAAAAACACGTGGTCAAATTATTGTGTACTAAATCGGTTCGCATCGATACTGACCGATAAAATCAGGTTTAGAGTGAGTAGGGGCTGACTGGGTGAAAAAAAGTCTCGAGTAATAGGGTCCTTGGGAAACAAGACTCGGCGAGACATGACCGATCAATCAAAAAGTTTCGTTTTAAACGCACCTGTGGGCGCCACCGAGCGCGCTGCGCCGGACGTGGATTTGGCGAATCGCCAACTTTTTTCCCGCCTCCTTTCTTTGCGGCTTTTGTTGAGACAAATTTTACAAAAATGCCGCCCCGGCGGATATTGAATGAACGGATAACGGGGGTGTGTTCACCATCTACTGACCCGATCAATTTTTCTCCATCATGCGCGGATAAATTTGCTCGTTCGTTGCGCTGTGAACACCGCTTTAGAGGACGCTTGTGCAAGATGGGGCAGTACGCTATCGTGAGCAGTTATCAAGAATAATATGATTCATTCTTGTTTTTGCGTGCGCCATGCCGCAGCAGCATTTGAAGCAGGAATAACACTTTATTGGCGCTATAGGGACTGTTTAGAGCCCCACATTTTGCGGACTATTTGTCTGTCTGGAGGAGTGTGCAGCTTTGCGTTTCGCCCTGATTGGGGTGCACTTCTCCCACTTATTACTTTGTTTCCATCGATTTTAATTTCTTGTATATACAATAATTCAAGTTTCTGAATGATCCCACCACTCGACAACAATTAACTGTACGACGACCGAAGCGCATTAGAAAATGAATCTTTTAAATTGATCGATCATTTCTTGTAGAGTTATGCTACACAAGCAGAATTTCGCATTAGCTTTATGCTCCTTAATGTTCCTCTAAGTAGTAAAGCTGCCCAGTTGGGTTCCTCTTATTCACTCAGATGCTTCTATTCCTAGGGGTGCTGATATTGGATGGTGATCCGTTGTAGACAACAGAAGTGCACACAAAAGTCCGCATGACTTGTTAATCAGCCCGCCACGAGTCGAGCAAAAAATCAGCGACGTCATCAGGCCGGTGTTCGGCAGGGCGCGCGTATGAACGTTACTTTAAACAACGAATGCCAATCTATATCAGTTGCAACAATGCATATTTAATCGTGTTCGCGAACATGTCGATTATGCCCGAGGAATGCGTAAAAAACAATCAAAATTCGGGTCTACCTTTTTTGATCGTAAAATTAACTCGGTTAACGACTGCGACGCAGACAGAGAGGCCAGTGTCATGATACTTGTGAATATGTAAAAAGTAGATATTCAATTACATTTGTTTACAATAAGTGTGTTGATAGTGCAGAATTTGTGATGCTAATGCGAAAATGTAATTATACATCTACATTTTACTTTGACAATAGTTTCATCTAATCGGCCTCAAAGTGTGTACAGTTTTACGGGGCAGAGGGCGCTTGAAGAAGTCGTCACGGTCGTGACACAATTTGCGTCGCCCGACGCCTAATTTTGATGGCATTTTATGTTCACCGTTTCTTCGTCAGTAACTACTCGTTAAGGGGGACCACCGTAACATGCCATAGTACAAGAAATTACACACTTAACATCGTGGAGCTAATGTTCCTCTTTCTTAAGACTGACTATGGTAGAAGGGCTTGATTAGATTTGGAAGCGAGCAAAGGAATTACATCACAATGTGTTTACGCTGACAATCGTAAAAGAAATGGCAAATTTTAAAAATATCTTGGAACCTATTGCTTGTATTATGCGCTTTCTTAAATAGTTTCTGGCGTTGCGTGAACACTTTGAATTTCGCGCTTGAGCATTTTCGTTATCTTTCAAAAACAAACATACCATAAATCACATTTCCCTCCATGTCTCCGCTCTTTCTCCCCTCATCCATGATACATTTCTTAATAATTGTACTCTGGTATATTTGTGGAAAACACAGTATTTCATTCCAGGTGCCCATACTGCGCATCAAGTTCAACGCGCCGTTCGCCGATATTACAGTCGATTTGAACGCCAACAACTCGGTCGCTATCAAGAACACTCACCTACTCTGCTACTACTCGTCATGTAAGAATACAGGCAATTTATTGCTCTCCTTTGCGTCGTTTATATAATCGCCATTGAAGCTAGTGTTTTTCTAAACATTTTCGAATAGAAATGTGTTCCCAAGCGAGCATTATTGTACAAATGAATTAATCACATTTATTTTATTTTGAATTTACTCATTACTAAGACGAATCGCATTTCAGTCGACTGGCGCGTGCGCCCGTTGGTGACGGCGGTGAAGGAGTGGGCGAAACGGCGAGGTATCAACGACGCCAACCGATCATCTTTCACTTCCTACTCCCTCGTCCTCATGACCATCCACTACCTCCAGTGTATGTTAAACTTAACTCTTCGCTATGTAATCATTATAAAATAAGGAGAAAATATAGAGAGGTCGTAATAATAATAATGTCCGCAGCTTTCAAACGAAGTTAATGTGAATATAGTGGTAGTGGAGCGGCGATCGATCGTCACTTGTACCGTTTTTGCTTTAGTAAGAACACTATTTAAATCAAAGAGGATATTTTTCTTTAATACAGTGGAATTGACTTATACCGGTATTTGAGGAGACCGACAAAAATTACCGGTATAAGTGAAGTACCAGAATAACCGAAACCATTATAAGTGAATCCACTAAATAAATGTACGAGCATTGAATATGAATGAATTTTAGGCGGCGCAAGTCCTCCGGTGCTACCGAGCTTGCAGAAGATGTATAGTCGTCGATTCGGCCTGCGAGCCGACGTTCGGTCTCTGAACGTCGCCCTGCCGCTCGACCCGCCGCCAGAGTCCGTCTGGTCGTTCGAAAACAAAATGACCCTCGGCGAGCTACTCGTCGGATTTCTCGAATATTATGCCTTCAAATTCGAGTATGTTTATACTCTTTTTGTTTTGTTGTTGAATGACATATTTGTTGGAATGCGAGGCGGAAGGATACGTGCTAACTAGGTTTATAGAGAAGCGAGATAGCGAGGATAGCGAGAGAACAGAACAGAAACAGGACCGAGACGAGACGACCGAATGAATAAAATTTAGGGTAGCGATAGCACAACGACATAATACAGTATAGTACAATGTATTCGTGCTATAACCTAGCGGGTATTTAAATATACGGACTAGTCGTGAGCTGACGCTCTAACACTTTTACTCGTTAATTCTCTGTTATATTGTGGGTAAGGGATGTCTTCTCGAATTCGGAGCATATTTCATACACCATTTTGCTTTGTCGCTATGGGGTCAACACTGCGTTTTCTTGTTATTGACTAAGAAATTATGATGATGATTTGATTTGATTTTAGCTTTGACCACGACGCTATTTCGGTGCGATTGGGTACGCGGACGGAACGAGCTGTGGTTGCTTGCAATCGGTCACCTTACAATCACTTATCCCAGTGGCGTTGCATCTGCATAGAAGGTAAACCATTTTGTATATTTAGCATAATTTATTGCTCTTGAATTACATTTCGTCATCTCTGCATTCTATTAGAACGCTAGTTTGACAAATTGAATGCAGAGGTGTCGAAAGAAAGTGCAAGAATGACGAATAAAGATGAAAAATTTAACAACATTTGTTAGCCATTATATTGTAGTAAACTGAAAAGTACCGCCTTCCATTTCAGAGCCATTCACATTCTCGAACACGGCGCATTCAGTATACGACGAGATGGTGTTCGACGCGATCAAGCAGGCGTTCGTGGACGGCTTCAACGAGTTGGACGCGAACCGCGACTTGGGCGCGTTCCTGCACGGGCTGCCGCCGATAAACGTGCAGTGTTCGTCGCCGGGCACGCGGGTGCAGCCGCCGCCGTCGACTTCGCCGTCCGCTTCGCCGCCTTCCACTTCGCCGCAGCGTTCGATTTCTTCCGCCTCAGCGTCGGATGATGAAGTGGCTGGAGATGCGGGGACGGACGACGATTCGTCGGTCCAGATTGGCTCTTCGTCGCTGCACAACAACGACGTGGCAGAAAAGGAGGACAGCGAAGACGCCGTCTCCCTCTCCTCCCACTCCGACTCCGTCAAAGTTTGCTCCGAGCCCATCAAAGTCCGCCCCGACGCTGTGAAAGTCCGCTCAGAGCCTATTAAAGTACGCTCCGAGCCTATTAAAGTACGCTCCGAGCCTATCCCCACTCGCCCTGCCGCCAACGCTTTCGTCCCCCTCTGCGAGGTACCTATACAGTATCGCGACGACCCCGTTCGCGACGAGACCTCGGCTGTATCGCGCGCTTTGTTGGTCAATTGATGATGATATTGTTCTCTTTTTCCGTCAATTGAACGTCGTCTGCGCTTCGTTTTTTTTGATCCCCTTCGAGGGCTGTTTATAAAATGCGCCTCGCCTTGCTCGATTTCTCTTTTTGCTCCACTCCTCCCCCACCACCATCACCACCAACAACATCCACTCTCACTGCCATCCTCTAAGCGTCTTTCCTTCGCAACGAATTTTCGTTTAACAAGGCGGTGCGGAATTTATAAACCACCTCATTGTTCCAAAGCAGTGTATCCCAGTTGAATTGTGTGTTTTGGTAGTACGGCGTCGAACACTATTTTTCGAAAATTCCTTATACCTAGGCGCAGCAGCTTGTCGTCGTGCTATATTACCAAGAATATATACAATTAATTATCAATTTCTTTGCTTTTGAAGTATGTTCGACGCCGAAGTGCGCTCTGGTCGATTCTGGCGAAAAGTCCATCGCGCTCAATGAGGCTTCGCCCATAAATGTTACTGCACGTTTGTTTGCACACCGTTGTTCCTTCCACACATCAAAAATGTCTTGCTCTTTGATCATAATTCGCTATGCTTTCGGTCGCCGCTGGCGCTTTGTGAACTCCCTCATATATATGCGATTACATCGATTTATTGATCGATTTATTGATCGGTTGCGTGGAAGCGAAACTGTTTTCTCCTCCGTCAAACGATGTGTGTGTGTTTGTGTGAGTTTATCGTTGTTCAAAGCAGAAATTTACGGCATTCTAACTAATGAGCTGGTAACTATTATATTTACTCTGTCCTTGACGAAATACTCCTTCATAATCGCGCAGCGAATGAAATGACTCGGTGTACTCTTTCTGTTCTCTATCAGTCGAGTGGTGGTGATCAGAAAGATTGAATGTGTGTGCGTTCAGCTAGATTGATAACAAAGAATTTTGTGCAGTGCGAATCGATTCGTCGCTAGGCGGTGAGATACAAGCTGTGTGGCCGATGAAAAAAGAACTTGTGCCTTCATTTTTTCCATTCTTTTTCTTTGTTTTTGTCAGTGTGCTGGGCGATACCAGATATGTGTTCTTGGTATTGTTTTCGACTAGGCTGTGCTGTGTCTTCACACTGTATACAGTGTTGCAACCAAGTAAGAAACTTAGTCACTTAGTATAGGAGATAGAATGATTAAATTTACACAGTGAAAAAAATCAAATAATTCTATCTTCTCTACTAAGAAGCTGAGTTTTTAACTTTGTTGCAAAACTGACTGTATGGCGCGGCCGTCGTCGCATTGTTCTCTATACATTCTGCGATGATCTCGGAAATGGGGGAGGAAATTCTGTGAAAATCTCCCGCCAAAACATGTTTGTTCAAAGAAATGGTCTTTCTGTGTAGCAGCNCTTTACATTCTGCGATGATCTCGGAAATGGGGGAGGAAATTCTGTGAAAATCTCCCGCCAAAACATGTTTGTTCAAAGAAATGGTCTTTCTGTGTAGCAGCACACAGATTAATGTAGAAAATTCTAAAAAAATGTTTGTTTATTTCATATTGTGTGTATCCTAATTTTCTTTATAGCATCGATATTCTCTCCGAATGGCCACTTTTCTGCTCTCTACGTGTAATTGTCGGTATATATACCTTCTTTCATATAATGTTCCGCTTGTTAGTGTATTGTTGGGAAATCGTCGATTTGGTAAATTAATATTGTATCGCCATCATAATTGTTAGCACACTGTATTCGCAAGTGAAGCAGAACTCTACAATTCATCAATTACACACTATTTCCACTTTAACAACGACACTCTCCAATTCAAAGAGGCCATTTTTCATGCTGGCTTGAAAAATCAATCATCACTTTTTCAGTTCTCTTATTGCAACAGTTATGCGAAGCAGGTCGTTGATCCGTGAATGGAACAGAGCTAGCGAACGATGCCGCATGTTCAGCGAAATCGATCTTGCTCTTCAGACGGCTTCGTGTATTTTATCCTATTGTTAAATGAACATTTCAGTTAAAGTGCTTTGTACATTTATTCGCAGTAATTCACAAAAATATATCAAACATTTAAACATTCATTGATGTTGCTGTATCACAATTAAAAATGAAAGTTTAATTGCAGGATACGGTAAAGTGCCAACAGATTTAGAGATAAATGCAGTTGAAGATCAGAGAATGTTGCTTGGAGATTGTACATATTCTGAGACTTATCCAGCGAGCGCGGCAATTTTCTGCGCGTATATGCGCACCGCTTCGTCCATTTCTAAACAAGATACATGCGTCATTTGTTGAATTATAACGATCAAAGCGTCTCCAAGTTGCGCGACTTACGAAGATTCTTTTCAACCATCGCACATAACGTCATGTACTTGCGACATTTTTGTTTTTACTGAATAAATAAATATAGGGATTAGTTCCTAGAAAGGGTCTGCAGCACACTCAGTATCGGAGGCGCTCGCTCTAGTAGATCGAGTGACCGGGGGTGCAGAATCTTAAACATAAATTGATCCTCTGTACTAAAGGCGGTACCAAGTTGTATAATGGAGCGCTCTCCTAAAGATTCGAAGCTGCTAGTACAAAGACAGCTCATATCTATCAACCTACCGCAGTGAAATCTCGGAAACATCTAAAGGAAATTGTAAGCACCTTCCGAGTCCAGCTGACCATTCCTGTCGACGTCTGCCTCGAAGATGGCCTGCTTGGCGCGGATCATGTCGGAGTCGAGGTGTTCAGCGAGGCGGAGGGCCTCCTGAGTACTCAGAGTGCCGCTATGGTCCACATCAAAGCGCTTCACCAGCGGACTCGATGCTGCCGCCTTTCGCTCTTTCGCGCTGTTCTTGAAGAACGCCTCCAACTCTGAAAGTTACTCATTTCATTTCTTGGAATGATGAATCATGTGGATCGCGACGCATACTTACTTACTGTTTGCTGACCATATTTAACAAAACGTCGCGACTGGTAGCAATTTCGTTCAAAAATTGCGGTCGCACGAAAGCCTCGCTCTACTTATTTTTCAACCGAAATCATTAAGCGTTTTAAAATGCCTTAACATTTCAACTTTTTAACACAGGATTAGAGTTGTACGTGAAAATTCGAGCACGCTACTTGCATCATGCAAAAACTTGCCAGCCTTGGGCCATGCCAACTTTATCTCATGAGAAATCTCTCAAAAGTCAAAATTTCACAATGTCCTTTTTATCTAATTTATACACTATTTTACCTCATTATTGTATTATTTCGACACATGTTGATCCTTTCAAACCAAAAAACCTCTTGAATATTGAAAACTGAGGAACTGAGTGTCAGTTTCACATTTGTATTATTATCGAGTATCGTGATAATGCGCTGACGACTACGCAGAACTGAAAATCAGTTCTTCTATCTTCAGAGCTCTACAGTTTTATGGGATGGATCTCAGAGGCGAGCTTACCCTGAGCACTGAGCTGATTGTCGTCGTCGATATCGGCCAGATCAAAATTCTCTTCGATGAAAAAGTCTTCGACGCCAAAAGCGGTGGCAAAGTTGATGGTTTCTTCCAGGTTTAAGTGCAAATTATGATCGGTATCCACTCTTGTGTAGACAGCGCTGAATTTGGCTCGCAACTTGCGCTTGATTTGATCCAGACCAGCTTCCAGTTCTGAAGTTTCGCAGTTTAAGAAAAGCGTTACTAGGGAGCGATCAACGCGCTTTGAAATGAGACATTTTCTCGGAAGCGTTGGTTAGTTGAAAACTTTACAGAGTAAAAACCGATTTACTAATGTATACGAACCACCCCTCTTTTAGTACTGCGGAAACTACAGCGCGATCGCGCTCACTTACCCATTTGGTTTACCAACGCAAGATGAATAATGGCGTGGACAATGGGACGGTTCATATTGTGTAGTTTTATACTTTACTCAATGCTAGAGAATATCCGCAATATATGCGATATGAAACTGACTCAAAGTGTGGACGGCGACAGACAGACAGACTGCGCCTGTCTCAGCCTTTTCGGACTTACGGATAAACTGTATTTCTCGTAAAAATAATTGTTTCTGAAGAGGCAGAGATTTACCGGCTCCAACAAGATATCCGTCTTGATCTTTATCGGCAATGGCGAACGAGTCGCTGACAATATCGGGCGGAATTCGTCCTTCAGTCACTAACAGCGCTTGTTCTAAGCTTAGCTTCGCAGTCTCGGCTTTCTTCCGGTCTTTGGCTTGGCGAATACCCTTTGCCATTGACAGCAGTTCTGTATATTCTACCGGCGTGATTCTAAAACAAGAATGGTTTTGTGAAAATGCTGGAATTTTCGTGTGCAACTTTGCTCGTAACTAAACATCACACTGTTATGATCGAAAAGGACGCACTTGCTTCATGTTAGGAAGGAAGCAGCAGTTTGAATGTCAGTAAGATAATAGTTAAATTACTATACTAATCATCAATAGCGCACTGCATGAATTGCGTGCAATGCGCCCCTGATGCCCACTATTCAACGAAAGCACATGAAAAGAGCACATTGGGACAGACGTTCGGCCCAACGAGGAAGGGCCTCGAAAAGCGGGTCAATAAAGAGCATACGATTGCTGCATTGTGTTTTTTACAAAATTTACAAAATCGATGATGATCGCTGAAATTGCGGCTTGCGAACCAGAGCGTAGTACCGATGCGGCCTACCGCAATTTTTTTTGATTGTACGGCATGCTACTGCCACGAATAATACGGCATCGCCTCGTCGAATGGTTTAAGGTTTTACAGATATTATCGAATAACTCCATAGGGCAATCTACGAGGCGATGTGCATCTTTCGTTTAACATTGTTCTTAACTGTTTAAAAAAATCAATACAAAGCGGTTAATGAAATTTTTACGTGATCAAAAAAGACGGTTCTCGTATTAATAAAATTAATATGACGCATAAGGCAGCAAAATCACTCTCATTACACAATTAATAAACGCTCATGTTAGTTCAAATGGCAGCGCATGATCCCACCTGCCATCTTTGTCGGTGTCGGCGCGCTCGAAAAGTCGGCGGGTGGCCCCTGGCTGCGGCTTCTTTTGTCGCGACTCGAGCGCCTGCCGAAACTCTTCGAAACTCGCAGCGCCATCTCCATTGGTATCTGCTTTAGCGAAGAATGTGTCTAAAACAGGGAAAGAAATGTATCAGTGACTATGTGTAATCTTTGCGCAGTTGAACAGAAGCTATAAATACTACTTTTTAAGCTAGCGCCAAGACGCAGACCGAGTGAACTGTTAGTCGCACAGTTTTTTATCCTTATTCCTACCGCAGTTGTAAGCAAATGACCTATTGCGAAAATTACATCGCTTTACTGCTTTTACAACGGATTGGTTGGGGTTCTACGTTAAAGACATAGAGTTCAGATTGCCTCACATGTAGAAGACATCATTTTCAATTCTCTGTTTTAACTCATGGTAATGGCCGAGATGTGGGCTTTACTGGAAGTCGCGACTTCGCCAATAATTGTACAAATAACTGGTACACATAGTACGATTCGCTCGATAAGAAATAACATCAGTCATCTTCCATGTCTCATCAATAAGTCAGGTGGATACAAATTATTGAACAAAATACGATTGCATTACGAATACACTGGCTGAAATGGACCTTCGCTAGTGATTAGAACACTGAAGCACTTTCATCAAAAAACATTGTTTCTTGCAATAAAGAGAGGAGCAGAAAATTAAAACTCACTCTCAGAGCGTCCGTGCGCGCCAATAGCAAGCAGTAGCAGCGAAACAGCAAGCAGACCAATCGATCTCATTTCAAGGAGCAGACAGTCGCAAAATCTTCATAGGCCGCAAGAAAATTAAACAGGGCAACAGTGTCAACCGGCAACAGGCCGAGTCCCTCTTTAGAATGCCGCAATCATCGAATAAAATAGCGTTCTGAATGCGCGCGACCTATCATTGATCAGCGGCGCGGGCGCCAATTACGGTAAGTCGACAATCGAAGGAGCGTCATTTAACCCGATTCCACCACCAGTCGCAACGCTTGTCGACGGATGTCACCACCCAACGATTGCCCGCGTCGGATACGTGTTCCATTTCCATCGGCAAATCATCAAAATAACCCTCCTAATCCTCTTAGAACATCCGACATCTTTTTATCTGCCCCGACAGAGACCACGTTCAATGAAAAAATCACTTTTACGTCCTTCACATCTAATATTACAAGAGGACAGGCCAACCAATGCCTCTCATTTCCTCTCCTGTTCAAATGCAATGGTCAAAGTGAACCAAAATTCGAATGATAATCCCCCAATTTCTTCGTCCCGTCCATAACTACCATCACGGTCGCCAGTCGTAAACAAAAATGCGCTTTTTTTCACCCTCTTTGCGACTTTCCGATTAAAAAATGAACTACTTTTCCGGATCGCCATTGCGAAACGAGAACTGCTGAGTCGTTAACATTTCGGTAACCTGCACTTTCATGCGTTGAACTAGAGTAGATCAACTTCATAATCGATATCTATTCAGTTTTCCCTTTCCATCTGCAACCGTCTCAATCATCAAACTCACAGATACTACTGACACGATTCAATGGAGGTGTCAAAAACTAAAGTCAGATTCTACATTTCTGTATTCCTTTTTACTTCGTGATTGCAAGTGTTCATTGTATGAGTGGTACACGTACAGGCATGATACACTTAGATCAATATTTACTCTGGCGCTTTTATGCTACTTCAGCGATAAAATTGCAAACAGTCCATTTCACTGCGCTCCGACGGACAGTGGGACGCTTATGTGTTTGCTTATTGCATTTGCTGATTCAGTACTCATGTGCATACATACTTGCGCATTTTAGAAAACATATCATTCGGAGTTAAGGCATACTCTCACTTAGGTTGCCACCTTCTACGCTGTTTCATTTCTGCTCAATAGCCCGATGGCATCGCAAAACCCTCCAATGGAAAGATCGCATTTTGTCCCCTACCAAATTGTCAACGCATTGGACGAACAACGCCGCGGCGCACCCTACTCGGATTGGTCCAACCGACAGTTTGAGAGATGCCTGGACTCAAACGTTAATATCAGCATTACAACACGCGATTTTAATCGCGGACCGAACAAAATACATGAAAACCGACTAACCGAATACGCAAGAGGCGAAAAAGAATGGAATGAGCTGACTCCCGGAGCAAAGAACCGCTACTATCAACAGGCCAACCACTGGAAACAAACCAGGGCAGAAACGAATATTCAAAAGCTGCAGCCAGCTTTGGTGAAGAAACTGGACCATTTCTACAATCCAGGGAATAAACACTGACGCGACGATGCTCGTTCACTATGCGGATTTATAGGCGAAATTCTAGGAATGCGAATATTGCAAAATGTTATTTCAATTGATGTTTTATCAGCTTTGTGAAGTTTTGATGCAATTCGCGTAAACAATCGACGCGAAAAACTCTCAACTGTACTTAGTAATATTATCTATTGTGTATGTATACCGTGCTTGTAGATGAATTTTTGGATGCACCAGAATAAAAATTACTTTTTCTCTTTCTGTGATGAGCATGTACAGCAAGAAAGAAAAAGTTTTGCAAGTAGTAGAGCAATCTTCATTTTTTTCATATATGAATCTGAACGCAACTTCATCAGATCTCTAGTTATGATAACTTTCATGAAATCACACGACAGAATACATGACTTAAGAAGATGTTCAAAGTTTTGAATTTTGAATTCATGATTCTATGTGAAATGACAGCATTAAAAATGGACAAGCAAATATTAATAATTCAAGAGACTAAGAAAAACAGTGAAACCCGGATAAAAGAGAATGATCGGGAAATCGAAAACTGTCCCTTGTATCCGGGTCTCTTACACTCTCTTTCACCTCAATTCCTCACTCTTGCATTCAATTACAACGCTACTTTGATGGAACTGAATGTAACGTTGACGAAATTATATGCAATAGTGGCGAACTGAGGTCAAAGGGAGTGCAGATCCAGGTTTCACTGTATATGAATTTCACCATTATCTTCCTATTAATGTTCGAACTGTCCAAAGCGTTAAACTATCACTAATAGATTCATGACAATATGTCAAAAATTAATCGTTCTGCGATAACATTTGCGCAAATTGCAAGAATTTTTAAGTTACATCCCGTTTGGTGCAGAATTATCTTGATGTGTTCAAGTAATATTAATAGCATCTTGTTGCTTCCTGTTGTGTGCGAATACAATCAAACAGCAGTCAGCATTTTTGCTTTCGCGAAACGCGCACTCTACGGCACGCTATGCTACTATCAGCACATTTCCTTTGCGCTCAAAATACACATCAGAGTTTGAGATCGGCGGCGCAAGACTGCGCCTCGTACGACCTTGTGAGCTATGGAATGCAAGCCGTGAGCTGGCAACTAACTGGCAAATATTTTCGGTGGAGCCTGAAGATAAATTTTTTTGCATGGTTACCACAGCAATTTCATTATGCCATTCAGTTCTGGAAAATTATAATCCAAACAATGCTAAGAACCCCCTTCAACATTTTACTGAAAGAGCTTGTTGCTAGGTATTTTCGAATTTATATACTTATTTTTCGGTCAAAATGACGACAGATTTTCAAGGAGAGCCGCATATTATATCGTACAGTGCTCCCATATTTTCATCTATAACGATATCCTCAACGGGCAATGAATTTCAAAGCGATCCTTTAGTGATCGTAGCCGTCGAAGAAATCTCTTCTCCAGTGTTAAATGCGTTCGACCTTTCTGCGTGTCTTGCAGAGTTGGAGGCGGATTCGGCTCTCAGTGAAATTTATTGCCTTCCTGTTATTGCTGAAGAAAGCGATGGCGTACGAGATCGTATAGCCTGCATACTTGGCGGTATGACAAAAGAAGAAAGACGAATTTTAGTTATTCCAGTTGAAAGTTCGCTGCAGCCTGATTCAGTTTTGTTTCTGAGAGATAAAATATTGAACCAAGAAGTGCCTGTATCCGCTTCGGACTTTTACAACGTTATGCTTGAACGATGGCCTTGCGAATGCAACGAGAGTGAAGCATTTCCGCAGGAACTTCAAATAACACACGCTAATACAACAAGACGTATACCAAACATTTCTCTTCCCAAAATACCAACTTGGCATCCGTATAAGTTAGCTAGAAAAATGAAGTGGATATTGGCGCTTTCTTCAATTCCATTGATCGCTTTAATATGTGCTACTTTGTATATTTTACTGCGCACTCACGATTTAGGATACAAAAGAGAAGCATCCTCGAATAATTTCACTCTAACTCCTCATTTTCAAAGATCTGTGGATACGGTACGTTTTACAGCTAAGTTGCGATAATATCAACAATATAGTTAAACTTGAGTTATCTGACGAGAACCAATAAACAGAACTTTCTCATGAAAATAAGAGAAAGGGAAAAATTAAGAAAATATCGATTCTGAATAACATCAGACAAACAGCGAGAGATGCTTGTTTCTTCTTTTTAAAAGTAAGCTAAGCAAATGCCTTTCGATTGCTATCAAAAAATGAGGCTGAGAGCGGTGTAATTAATCCGTTTACTCACCATGGTTTAAATACTTTTGGAATTACCTAAAAAGCCATTAGAGTTTTATAGTTTACTCCATTCTATCAAATGCTTTTCAGACCGGCTTAGATTCAAACAGCCTCCGCTTTGACTACATCCGATTGCGAGCGTTCATATCGAATATGTCTAATGACACGATTAGCATGCTAACTTGGAATGGAACAGTAGTTGAAAATTTACAGTTTGATGCAAGAAATATTTACCACAATACGGTACAGAAAGGTTGGGATCATATCCAAAATGTCGTTTTTTAGAAAAGTGCATACATACTTATTATACGTAATAAATTATTATTATCGGACCAAAACATCTAATATGTAATCATTTGTTTTGTGTGTGCAAAAACCGTTACAGTCAACTGCTTTTATAACGTCGGGCAATGGATCGGCCAAATACCGACTTTATCGAAGTAGCTACTTTATCAAGATCGAACTTACAAACACCGTTGATTGTATATGCATAAAAGAGATCTAAAATCACATTTAATGGTTTTGGAATAAAAAACTTCTCTATATGAAAAGAGTCTAAACTGTTGAACTTGACGGTACCAAAGAAACAGATTTTTCTCCCTGATAAACATTTAAAAGATTTTGTCGGCCTAGCTCGCTCCTGTCCAACAAAAACACCGCCATAAGTAGGGTAAAATAAGTATACATTGCTTTGCTCAAACATGCAAAAAGCTGGCGACGAGTCAGTAGTTTCAGTGGTCACAAACTGTGGCTGTAATCAATCAAAAATAACATATCAACAGTAGCGATTGTTAACTGTTGCTCAACAATCTACTAATTCGCCGCTAAAGCGTAACACCTTTGATCAAAGCGGCGTGCAACTTTTAAAGCGTAACTTCAAAGATTTTTCTGATGGATTGAACCGTGGCTGACCAGCGACTTATGCAACCTATTTCAGGTCATTTGCGATGTTCAATATTTTCACTGACTGCGACCAACAAGCCGATAATATTTTGCGATTCTTTTCAATCGCACTTCCAGTCATCAGTGGTCAACTTGTTCCAGATCGACGATCAACCGCACATCATTCACTATCCTGGCAGCGACTCGGGTAATATGATAGAGCTGCTTGAATTTGAGAACGGGGATCAACCAGCGATATGGTATACTATGCAGCTTCAGTGCCTCGCGACCAACTCATCAGGATGGTTATCTGACGCCGAAGTGGGTATTGGTCGTATTTCTGCTTTAGGTGCTCAATTTGTCACCTTATCCACCGGTTTCTCGGATGAATTTTGTCAGATAGTCGACAGCGTTTGGTACGCGAATGCGATACGTTTTGATCGAAGCGATAATTCACTGGACGTTTTGCTTCTGCACTCGCCTCAAGAAACTGCTGCGATTTGTAACTTCGCCTATGCAAACGACAGTATTAGAAATGATGTGAATAAATGTACTTATTTAGAAGATTTATATTACTTCATAAACGTTTTCATTGGCACAACGGATTCTACACCAATGGTGAGTCTCGAGCCGCCTCGAGCGATGTTTGCGAAAGCAAAGTCCTTGAGAGGGAAAAATTGGGTTAGATTCTGGCTGGTATACGCCGTTGCTACCGACGCGCAATGGTCTCCCGCTATCGGCCACCTCCTATTTAGCCTCTTCGATATGAATGGCAACCATACAGGAAATGTCGTTCATAGCACGGCAGATGAAGTTGATATACCTCAACTGAATCCAACCGGATTAGCCGTAGCAGGCGTCGATTCGTTGTATGTTTCATTTACTGGACGTGATGGAACGAGCTGTCTTGCGAGATACACCTTTACAGCATGCTTTGAAGGAGAATCGCTTGATTGTTCGCCCGTAATATTCGAAATTTAGGGACCGACCCTAAAAACATTTGAAAATAAAAAATATATTTCTCTATATTCCCAAGTTTGCGTTCTGTTTGGTGAAATGAGTGTGCGAAAACTGTTATTACTGAGAACATATTTTGAAAGGAAAGAAAAGCTGCTAAAGTGAGAAATGCTGAGGTAACGGCGTTCAATGACAACTGGAATGGAGGGTACCTAATATTTCGTCATGTCGGCCACTTCTTGATCAAATAAAACAAAACAATTCGAGATTTTTCCAAGGTTCCTAAGAAGGTCTCTAGACTCGATTACAAAAGCAAAGTTTAAGTTTGATCATTACACATGTAACAAGACTTTTGAAGAAAATTGCAAAGGAACTTGATACCAACTCATGGGTTGTAATAACTCATAAGTCTTCTTGCTATTTGTAAATTCATATTTTTGAATGACTTTTCTGCGCTGTTGTCTGACGTATAGGCGCCAAAATAAAACTTATCACTTTTGCCTAGGAGAAAGGAAAGCGGTGTTTAAAAGAAAAACGGACGCCGGCACGACCTGTACGTAAACAAACGACGGAGCGACGCCGACTTGGCATAAACCTTCGTCTGTCCGATTATTCAGAATTTCTAACGGTCACAAAAATATTCAGCTTCGATTTGGAGTCACTTTAGTCTAAGAGAGGAATAGCGGTTTGCTCGAAATGGAAATACTCAAATTTCGCTCATCCACGCCTGTTAACAGTACTCCGATTACTCAAAAGACGCTACAGTCGACTGCTGACGATGACGAAAGGAACGGCGAGGAGAAGACGACCGCCGCTATTTCGAGCCTTTCGGGTATCAGCTTTGGATACAATTTCAACTTAAATAAGGACACTCTCCGCTTCAGAGTGGACGTTTTCTATTTTATAGAGGACATATTTCATATTAATTTTACTTGGTAAACGTCTTCGATAATTTGGAGAGAGTATCATTGATAAAGTAAAAATGAGATATGCAGTCGCTGCAGCAGTGTCCGAACGAACAATTACACTCTTTAACGCTATACAGAAGTGAAAATTTAATATTTTTATGGCGCTTGAAGTAAGCAATCGATGGGTTAGTAAGCTGTCGAGTAACAGTTTTCGACCGACGTGCTGATAGCAATGATTGACATTTCCTATCTGGACACCTACTAATCCGATGCCAATGCGTTTCAATAGTAATAGAAGTCCGTTCTCTTTTATGATTAACTCTTAAAAATGTGTTACTGTTGTACCAAACCGAACTGAACCGACCTCAGCTTTATTTTAAGCGACCCTAGTATAGTAAATCTTAAATAGTTATTGAATTTTTAGTGACCGCTCTTAGAGCGCTATTGTGCTGCTGACATGTTATTCGCTTTATTCAGCTAAAGAAAACTTTTCAGCTGAAGAAATACCGCGTTTATTGGCTCCGGTTGAACAAGGACTAATGCAAGATAAATCACTGTTACATTTTCGAACAAATGGGGGAGAAGTGATCATTTCGGCGAAGGATTTGAAAAAAGCTGTTGAGGAAAGAGAAGAAAACAATGCGATAAGTCAGCCGACGTACAATCAGGCAAGTACCGAAGCGTATTATTACTTGCGGGAATTCTAAGAGATTTCTTAAGAACGAGCTACATTTATCATTATTATCTTCACAGCAGTTCAAGCTCTGACAAAGAATGCGGGTGAAGTATAAACATATCACAACAAATAACAAAAATGAGTTTTCGAAATGCCCGGATTTCCGTGAGGCATGTTTCACTGAAGCTCAGTCATTGAGAACTGAGGACAATTGACTGCGCTTCTTGTTTTGAAAAACTGGTCACTATATTTCATCTGAAAATCAGTCAGCAGACCTTAGATTTCACTGAAGGAGCATTAGAGTGAAATAAGACCCAGAGACCTATGCCATAAAACTATTGTATTTGCGAGAATTGCAAGTGCGGTGATTGGCCATTTACCAGTGGTTTCTAATTATGTCTTCTTTTCTGATTAACTAGCGCGCTTGCAATTCTGCAGTTATGCACTAGTTTTACACTAATTACACAAGTTTTCTGAGACTGGTCCCCAGAAGCCGAATTTTTCGGACAACCCGTCACTCATTTTAATAACGTGCGCATTCCAGGCGAACTCGGATCCTGCCTTACAAGGAAACTCTACAATTGCTTCTACTCAAAATTACACATACATTTCAAATAAAACTTATGCCACTATACCAGCGGACGACTATGCGACAATTACTGTAAAAACAATGTACCATATCTTGTGCAGTTTTGGTGGAAGAGTCATTGCAATTGTATTCGCACTTTTATGTGTAATCAGCATTGTTTTAGCGCTTGGGTTATATTTCTTAATTCGTAAGAGTGAACCAGCGCCAACCATAATGCCGATTCCTCCCACACAGGCAAGATTTTTGTGCATTTGCAAAATATGTTCGGGATATGACTGACTGATGGTCAGGAGCCAACTATATGAAATCAATATAATTATATTTGATGTGGCTGCTCAAAATGAATACGGAGAAATATATTATAGTTATAGTTATAACTATATGCGAAGTTAAAGAAGGCCTGATTATCCTTGCAGTGAAATTTCTGAGGATATCCGCCCTCCCCCAGTCGCCGACCTGTACACACACTTACTGTCGAGCTGTCCATTTGACTAAAATACTGTTATGTTTTCAAACCAGTTACAGCGATTTTACTTAAATCAAAATTCTTGAAAAAATGCATCGTCGAACGATTACACTTTCAAATTTTGTAATAATTAAGCAATAATCATTTATTACTCTGTCTTAAAAATACGCGTTTTCAGATGCTAACGAATTTCTCGTTAACTGCTACTCTCAATAGTTCAATCTTTATGCCAAACGTAACTGCTGATATAGAAATTATGCAACCCATAGCTTATGTCGATTCGCAGAGCGGTCAAACAGTTCTTTCCTTCACTACAGTAAGAAAAAGGAAGAAGACGATGTATGCCGAAAAAGGAATCATTTTTTCTGTCAGCCAAAATCGCGTCGAAAATAGATCTGCTACCTATTATATCAACACTTCCGAGCCGCATCATTGCTTTGACGTTTCTGCTAACTCAGATATACTGGCATACTGCTGCGTTAAACGAGTATTTGAAATTATTGGTTCACTTATCCAGTGCACAGGGCCAAATGATACGAGCAAATCAGTGCCATATTACGAACCGTCCGATGCAGAACTGATTATGACCGATTGGATTCAATCAAACGATCGATTGACGCTTGTTTATTTGATCGTCTCCGATCAAGTTGTGCTTGTGCTCCATCCTGGTCGACACATTTCTGTGCCAATCTTAGACAAGATTTCTCAGATCACTCAGAAAAATGCCACATTTGGGAATCAAGTGTTTTTGTCAACAGCAACAAAGTTCAGGCAGTCCGACTTAACATTTACCCTTTTGCTTCTCGTTTCAACTAGTTGGCCTCCATGTTATTATATATGTTCGTACCAATTAAATATCGAAAAGTATGAAATCTTTGCGATTAACTGTACTGCTGTTTCGGATCTCTACAGTATAGTTCGAAACTATAGTGATACAGTCGAAAGCAAAGAACTGCCAGATGCTTTTATTGAGATTACATCTTTTCGAGAGACTAATGACATTGTTTACTTGATTCACATACCAACCAGAACTCCGTTCACCGAAGATTTTGGCATCCGCTCTTTTATTTATAAAGATATCGCTGCCTTTTCTTCAAGTGGTGTCTTTATAGGCATCGATAATCTGCCTTATAACTTTCCCGTTGTTGGCAAGTTTGATGTAATTAGTAGTAACATTGCTGGAGATACAAATATTTGCCTTTCTGCGATGAGCTTCGGGTCGGATATTCCACAGATACAGTATCCTGGTTCAACGAAAAGCAAATATATGATACGATCAGCAGTGAATATTTACCGATTTTCTGCCCGCGTGTGCCTAAAAGAATTAAAAATGTGTTCCTTGCTCGAATTTTGAATTATGACGATAACAAGTGTCACATTGTCAAATAATGAATTTATTTGTTCGGTTTTCAAAGATTGACTCAGTAAAAATGTTGTCTAAGCGTATGCTATGGTATACATGACCTTTGCTTGTTTAAATCTCTTTTTTGTCAAACAAGGCCTTCTCGTATGTCGATTGTCAAATATTTCAAAGAATACACATGTGATCTTAACCGAATAAAACAAATTGCCTATAAAGCTATTTTCGGTACCTTCAGAGGATGATGTTGCTATTTTTGCGGATATTAGCAATGTAACGTGTTTCATGATGACTACTGATATATTTTGTAGGTGTGGGCCGCAGAGCACTTGGAAACGTCTGCTTACTAATTCATTTTGGAGTCGAACTAGCGAGATTTAATAAAATTTCATCCTTGAAACTGAATACCTAAAAAAATTAGGTTATGATGAATAACTGAAATATCCATTAAATCTGCATCCGAGAAATCCCCGAGTTGTTGATTCTTTAAAGCGTACTATTATGCGTTTTATGGAGACCGACGGAATGGAACAGTCGCACGAGCTTGATGAAGATGAAGGAGTAATTTCGGTGGGCCAAAAAGCCTTAGTGATCGTCAATTGATTAGGCTCTTACTTGTGGACGCGTTCCCTACCATATGAAAAAGAGATTAATGTAGAAATATTGAAAGATCCTGAAATGCTGTTGATGTAAAATTGATGCTAAATTATTCGTTTCATGACACATTACGAGAATCGAAAACATGATTTAACAGGAAGCGACCTTTTCATTTGAGAACGTCGATTGCTTATCTGGCGTAGACGCGACAGAAGTTTATAGCCGTTTGAGTTAGCGGAAAGAGTAGGCGACGCTCAGTTGAAAACAACCGCTGGCACGAGCAAACCCCAAATTGAATGCGTGCGCAATCACTAAGTACAGACGCGTCGATAAAATTTGCTAAATTTGCGAAAACATTGCTTCCTTGCCTTGATATGAGCGACTTTATTGGCGCATACTCAACATCTTGGTGTTCTTATCCGAGTATTGCAGTAGTAGCCAACTTACGTCGTATATGCTGAGAGAGTTTTAGAATGGAAATTGTCACCTTTCGGTCTTCCACGCCGGCGAGTGCAGTCGGCAAAGCGAACGCGGATAGCGATGGCTACAAGTACTCTAAAGACAAAGCAGCTGCCGTGATTTCCCGCCTGTCTGGTAAAGTGTCATGCTTTAACGTTGAGAGAACGATTGATATTCCTATTTGTTGTACATCTCTCTGTATCCCTCCATTAGTTCAAATTTCTCAGCTCATATTTGCAATACTGTTTTCATTAACGTGTCATGAGACGAGCGTAAACCTTTTATAACGTAGTCAAAACTTGACGGGAAAACGAGGTACTTTAATAATAATTCGACATAATATCAATACTAATCAGTCATAATGCGTCATTAGTTCTAACTGTTCACAATATTCAGCTACCGAAATACATCACCTCCTGGCGCCAGTTGAGCAAGGCCTGGTTGAGGACAACTCGATGCTGCACTGCCGTGTTAATGGAGAAGAGTTGATCATTTCTGCGAGCGATTTACGCCAAGTGGCTGAAGAAAGAGCAAATCGTGCCGAAAAGAGTTATGATACCATCATTCAGGTAGATTTACAGAGTCGCTTCCTTACTTATGCAATTCTGCTTTTACCGCAGCATGTTAAATGCTTACTACATTGAGGCGCGATGTATTCCTCTCCCATAACTTTAATAAAAAAAACTTCGGAGAAATCTTTTTTTAATGGTTAACTTATTAAAAATAGTTTGTAGCTATCTTTTCGGAAGAGTCAAATTATCGAAATGAGTTGATAAAAGCCGAGAAAATTATCAAAAGCATTTAATAAATGCCCGAATGATCAAGTGTCTGTGGCAGTGCAATACTTGGTAAAAATAAGGTTCTGTTTTTCATTTTCTCAACTCACAATAGAGTTAAATGAGGACATCTCTTCATCTTGTTATCCATAGGGCCCCCTGCCTCGTTCTCATGTTCAGCTGCATTCCATCTCTAGACAAGCTTGGAACCGACCCCGCAGGGAGAACTGTCGACATTTGCCTCAAAAAAGAACCACACCAACACCTCAGAAAGAATCTATGCCAGTATACATCATGAAAGTTACGCATATATCGCAGTGAAAGCCTTGCATCGTCGATTGTGCAGTTTGGGTGGAAAACTCATCATTATGAGCATTGCATTGATATTCATCATCGCCGCCGTTATACTATTATGCATATTTTTCAACCGACAAATACAGCACATGATCGCATCGCCACCTTCGATTCAACCGATTCCTACTATTCGGGCAAGTGCAACATTTTACCGACAAATATTGATACGCGCTTCAAGCTGTGATCCCTCACACTCAATAATATGCCACAGAAATCCAAAATTCAATCGCTTCTGGTCGATAATTGTATGCTTCGCCTAGCACGTACTTTCGATTTCGCTGTAGGAATATTTGGAGCAAACAGAGAAATTTAAACATTTTTAAATATCAAATAATATCTTTTATGTATGCCTGAGAAGTTTCCGAAGCGAGGATCTCGACACAACTTTAGGCGCATTCATGTTACACATTTATCATATAGTGCTCGCTTTTTAGTTTCGAACCGTAAAGTACCCTATTACTTCAGACATATACAAACTTCTCTATTTCCGCTAAACTCCTTGACGAAACAATAATCTTTCCAAACATTACTGGTGCTTATCAAATGATGCCGCCACTGGCATACATCGATTCTCAATCCGGCGAGATGGTTTTATCGTTTACAAGGAGAAGAAATTGGGCAAATTCTGATAGAGATATCACCGATCAGGCAACCGTATTTACAACGGAGAAAGGAATCCAGTTGGTTAACCGATCAGCGAATTATATTTTTACTCATAACGCGCGATACTCTGCTTACCTCCAATGCTTCGACGTAACTGGAAATGAAAATATAGTAGCTTATTGTTGCATTGATCGGGCGTCTCAGCTCAGCGGCTCGTTCATTCACTGCACCGGTCCAAATGATATGGGTCAGCCTGTAATGAACGCTTTACCGCATCATGGAAGCATGGTGATGACTGATTGGATAAAAGTCGATGAACGAATGATCCTTGTTTACTTGATAATTTCCGATCGGGTTACACTCGTTCTTCATCCGGATCGCTACATCAATGTGCCGTTCTCGGCAAAGATTTCTGAAAGCGATTCAAACAGCCTCACGCTAAATGCCCAAGTGTTCATTTCGACAGCGACTAAAATCGAGCAATCCGACCTGACATTTGCCATTTTGCTCGTAGTTCACACCAACTGGCCTCCTACTTATTATGTTTGCTCATACAAACTGATTATTAAGAAATACGAAGTCATTGCGCTTGAATGTACAGCCCTTCCTGATCTTTATAATTTAATTCGTAATATGACTGAGACGCTAGATGATAGTAAGCTGCCAGAAGCATATGTTGACAAGGCAACTATTTCACCTTCCGGAGATATAGTATACCTGGTTCATGTTCCCGCAACATTTTTTGAATATTTTGGCTCTGATTCTTACGGTTACAAAGACATTGCTGCATTTTCATCAAACGGTGCTCTCATTGGCATTGACAGTTTACCTTATAAATTTCCAGTCGTTGGAACGTACATAGATTTAATAAATAATGCATTTGCTGGAAATTTGAACTTTTGCTTTTCTTCCATGCGATTTGGTCCACAAATTCCAGAAGTGGACAAGGCTGATGATCCTGATGATAAGTATACATTGTTATCAGCAATGAATGTATATAGCTACGCGGCAAAGGTATGCATAAAAGATACTGGAGAGTGCTTTGAGATCGAAATTGGATCTCATCATGAGTGAGAAATTTTTGAATATCCCGCTGCTCATTCAGCGCGCGTTTTGATACTTCGTTATGAACTGAAATAAATTTGTTGCTTCATTTGTAGCTTGTATTACCTCTTTCTACAGCTCGCACGATATCGTTTTCCGACATGTTAAGATGGGCAGGCAGCCGTGTTAGCTCTGGCATCAAAAATTGCTGTTCCAACCTGACGCCGAAACCACAGTTAGAAATTAGAAGATAATATTCTGACCTTCAACATAGAGAATCCTGACTTTCAGTCAGTTCAGAAGTCAGAGTCAATCAGAATCAGCTACAGAAATTAATTCTGCACATGAAGAAAGCTGGAGTTAGAATCGAAAATAGTTTCGATATCATAACTAACGCTGATTATAACGTTACAGCTATTGACGTTCTTTGGATTTTTGTACAAACCATTGAGCACACAATATTATTCAATCGGCTACTTCGAATATGGCCAAAGGTTCAAGAATAAGGCACAGTGTAAAGAAAAATTTGACGGTGAAACCGTAGGGAATAAAATTTTACTGTTATGGAAAAGGGGTTGAAAACGCTGCAGCTATGCAGAGTCAATATTTGTATTTGAATGTATGGCTTTATAAATGAGTAGAGCGCGCGTGACTTGGCTTACAAATACAAGAAGCGCAAAATGAAGCCCAGGGCGTCCCTTGGTTGACAGCTGACAAGGAAACGCAAGCTGGCAGTATACAGTCAGTCAACTTATGTGCTCTTGACTTGTCTAGAGAACGGATCGTTCTTCATTCCGTTAGCAAAGACGACGCAAATTTTGCTGTACTCACTCTGAGCTAAGTCATCTTTTTAAAATTTACTGCGTTAGATAAAAAATATGATCCTTTTGTCAAAAAATTTGAACTAGCTTTTCGTCACTATCTCAGACTGAATATTTAAATTGTCAAACGTTTACAGTGTACAATACAACAATATCTTCAAATGCCTTCGCCACCACTTTGTATCGTTTCTTATACTTCTCCGGTGTTTTGTTCCTCAAGTATAACTTTGGGAGAAAACCAACAGCAATCTGTCCCTAATTTTATTGTTGCCATAGAAGAATTTCCACGTGATACTTCTGCTTGTGTTGATGATTTGGAAGCCGACTGCGCCCTTAGCGATATTTACACCGATCCTATTTTGGCCGAAATCGATTCTGTGCAGCATCGAATAGTTAATATACTCAACAGTATGACTGCAGATGAAAGGCGAATTCTTTTGCTTCCAATTGAAGAAGGCTCTCTTGAATCTGACTCAGTTTTATTCTTAAAAGATAGGACTACAAATCAAGACATACCAGTATCTGTTGAAAATTTTTACCGTGCTATGCTTGAGAATTGGTCAAATGAATGCAATCAGGGTGGGTTATTTGCTGAAAAAGGCAATGTTTTTGAAGCAACTGCAAGAAAGCGAATGCCAAATTGTTCACTTCCGAAATTGCCATCTTGTTTTAGCGTCACAGACATTACCGTCAAAGGGGTGCTGGCGTTGTGTTTAATCTTTTTGGTGGCTGTTCTTTGCGGTGTTCTGTACAATTTATTCAAATCCAGTGAATCGGAAAACGATGCGAAGATTTTCTTAAATAATTTTACTCTCATTGCCCAATTTCAAAACTCTATTGTTACGGTACGTTCTAAAGATCACAGACAACAACATAGCTATCGACATAGCACTTTTCAAGTCGTTTTTAGTAGTATTATATTTACAAGTTTATGGAAACAGAATTTTTCCTAAGCTGGAAATTTGCAATGTGCAAAACATTTTCGCTGAAATTTGGCCTACTAGGACATTTAATGTGAAACCTTCGAAACGTACATCAAAGTTTAAAAACACATTTCAAGCTATTTTCGAATGATTAAATAAATCTGAGAAATCCAAGAATAGTAAGTTTTGTCCAAATTTGGAAACTTTTCCAAACTGTGCTAATGGAAGCTTAAAAATACTTGATGCTCAGATAATTTGATCTCAAACAATACACCTTGCCAATAAAATGATATATTAGTGACTTTATATTGCAGCTCTTCCATTAATTTCCCTATTTAAAATGTTTTGTAAGATTTATTTTATATAAATACTTTTCAATGCAAATAATAATCCTACTACTGTAACCAGTTTTCTATCAAGAAATCTTATAGACCGGCTTCGATTCGAGCAGTTTGCGCTTTGACAACCACTTGCAACGTGCGTTTGTCACCAGTTTCGCAACAGACTCAGTTCACGTGTTGACTTGGAATGGATCCACTGTTCAAGATTTGCGATTCGATGTTCGACAAGTATTTGGCAACTTTGATGGTAAAAGTAATTTAGCGAAAAATTTCTTTATTAAGGATCATAAAGACTTGGGTACGATTGTCAGCTGAGGGAAGTGCTTCGGAACTTAGCAAAACATCATTGGGATTCGGTCGGAGGGGGGCATTTTCACTAATGATAAGTCGCTGAAACTGCACATGCGATACCCCCACATTTTTGGACTATACACTACGCGCGGTGAACGCTGAAATGTATAGCTATACACCTTAGTAATGCTGCTCCTTGGTGCGCTCGATATTTTCGCCAGGAAACGCTCGTATAACTGAATCAACCAACAAACGCATATGCTTGCAAACGTAGCCTTCGAGAATTTACACGAATTATATCAGAAATCAGTTCATGGAGCTGCTTAATTGATTTTTCGTTAACAGTTAGTTTGTGATGAGCTTCTTTGTGTACATGGGCATGTAGCATATGGAGAAGTAATGGCGTACGGATAGGGCTAACATTCGCCGTACGGTTGATATTTTAGGTCGGTAAGCTGAGTATCATATTAAAGATATGAAACGCAGCCAAATAATTACGGAGCTCAACGACTGAGCTTTCCTGATATTAAGCCTTTGTACGGCACAGAAGCAGCTTATAAAAGAGTTTTATAATAGTATTTCTAAGTATATGAGTTAAAGTTACACTTCGACTTGTTCGGTTTTCATAGCAACGGCTAAGTGCTAAAAGTGCAGAGAATCGCACAAAATTTGATTATAAGGTTTTTTTTCGATTGCGAATACGACCGCCAGATATGGTCGGTCACGGCTATATTTATTCCAAATTGTTAACAGCTGTATGAGTTGCGTTTGGTGTGACGAGTTGCCTTGTGACGTCTCACTGTTAGACTTCAATATTTTTGTGCAAAAATGTTTCTTGATATACGTTCTTAGCTTTTCAATCGCATTTTTTCTTAAAACCCAGCTGTTTCGAGCAATATTTTTTACGCAGAATATCCGATCCGAGCAACGTCGCGATAAATGCTCATTCATCGAAGCTAACGTTATTTTTCTTTTACAGGTCAAGTACGTTGCTCACTAATTTCGATCACAGCGGAGATTAAACCGGTTTTGTTTTGCGTCTCTCCACGCTCAAAGCTCAACGAATCATCATTTGCGGTTAATATGTTCGTGAAAAACGATCAGTTACGCGAAATTCATTTCCCTGGCAGTGACTCGGCCCATAAAGTTCATCTGATCGACTTGAATGAGGCTGGAGAATCTGCGATGTGGTATTCTATGCAGTTCAAAAGATTTTACGACTATTCTGCAGTAACAATAGACGATGAAGTAGGATTCGGTCGCGTTTCCCCAGCTGACGCAGATTTTTTTCGCATATCATCTAAATTTGTGAATGGAACGGATCAAAATCTCAATGCATCTTGGTGCGTTCATGCGATCCGCGTTGAAAGAGGAGATGGCTCGCTGAATGCTCTGTTTATGAAGGCGCAAAACAATGTAGCTGTCATTTGCAACTTTGCATATATAAATAACAGCTTGAAAGGCGATATAAAGTCTTGCACTAATTTTGAAAATTTGTTTTCTTTTACATACAATTTCATTGGCACATCCTTAATTGGACCGCTGCAAAGTTTGGAGCCGCCTAAGGCACTGTTCGTTAAAGCGAAGTATCTGAAAGGGAGGGAATGGACAAAATTGTGGCTATTTTATGTAGTAGCGCGGATTCCTTATCAAAGTTGGTCTCCTGCTATTGATCATTTGTACTTGAGTGTCTATGATACAAGTGGGAAGCATTTGCAAGATTTCGCCCATATAACCGCTGAAGACGTCAAATTAGCTCAGCAGTATCCGTCAGGATTGGCTGTTGCCAGCGAGGATTCGCTGTTTGTCTCGTTTTCTGGACGAGATGGAACGAGTTGTCTCGCTCGTTATACATTTAAAGTATGCTTTGGTGAGAATCTCGCTTACTGTTCACCGCTGTTATTCGAAATCTGAACAGCGTTTTTACATCGAGAAGAATATAGTCTGAATAAAATGGGATGTTTGCTTTCAGCTGTTTGCTGAACAATTGTGTTTGATTTCAAAGATGGTGTGCGTATGTGTGAATGAAGAGGAGGACTTGGTGATCAGGGAAATATAGGGAAGTGTACGGGAAGGAACTGCTAGGTAATCTAAATTGACATGCCATCATATTCGGAGGTATGGTAAAGGACAAAAGGGTGTCCCACATCATTCATCTCTCCATGGAATTGTTTTCCAGTTGGTCGAACATTCGTAAGCAACTGATGTTATGCGCATTATCGCTAAAATGGTAAGATGCGCGTTCTCAATGTGACTCGGGATACCTCTAATCTGTTGCATAAATGTGAATATCTAAAGTCACTAAAACTCGTCACTGCTTTTGTTGATAGAAATGTAATATTTGTCATTCTTAATATGATAGTAACTGCATATTACTCTTTTATTAACTGCGATTTATCAGAAGATCACTGGACAATAAAGAATACCTAGTCTGCAAATCATATCATCTTACAGAATAAGCAAAGTAATCCGTGACCCTCTTTCATTGTACTGTTCAATCTAAAACGGTTTTAACTGCATTTCGGGAAGTTTGATGAGTGATAAGTTGTAATGGAAAGTTTGTCCTGCGCAAGCTGATCCATCGCAGTAGCTATTATAGTTGTATGTGATTTATTTTATAGTCCCTTAAACTTCTGATCAGCTAAAAATTTCATGCGTACAGATCCTATTATCCTATTCAACAAAACTAGAAGATTGCAAAATAAGCTAATTATTGCACACGATATACAAAGAACACGCCATCCATTCCATCGTAGAATTCCTGGGTGACAGTGCGCTCAATAAGCTGCAGCTTTCCATTGCTTTCCATTTCGTTCATTTTTGCGGTCAGGTCGTAAGGATAGTCGAGGTCGGGGCGCGGTTCAAGCCAAGTGTCGCGCAGACCGATGATGAACACGCCGCCCACCGCTACGGTTCTCACTAGGTCGTCCATATAGCGAGCATCCAGTCCACGGCGATTTATACTGCCTGAAACTTAACATTTATGCTCTCCTGAACACCAAATTATACTGAAAATTGTACACAATTTAAAAAATTTTAAAATTCAGTTAATATAAATAAAAGCGTCTAATTTCTCGGGTCCAAAATGATTATTTGTACTACGGATGCATTTGACGCATTAGTATCAGGACTGATAATTAGGACCACATGCCAAAAAGTAGAGAACAGGTATATTTTTAAAATGCCGCCATCTTTCATGCAGCGATACTGATATGACGTCATCGTATGCAAAAATATCTCTATTTTGGAGATTACTATATTTCATATCATCATGTACTGAGCGAGTAATAAAGCCGAATGTTCTAAAATACACGCACCAACGTTAACCGTGGCGTCGTAAAAGTGGGATTTTAGGTTGCTCGTTTTGCCGGGGAACAAGAGTTCGTGAAAGCTCTCTTTGAGTAGTCCTTTGCTATTGGCAATAGATAGCATTTCCTTGGATCCATCTTGTCCGTGAAGATTTGTCAGACCGGCTGCGTGCAAGTGAGGAAGTTCCAGTCCTAAGAATTTTAATTTTGGCCAAAATATGTTGATTGGACACTAGTTTTCAATTATTGCTCAATCACATACCACCATAATATATGATTTTTCGGTTAATTCGAAGCTATATGTTTTATTCGAGATATAGCACAAATTCGAAACTATTGTTTTCGATACAAAAATTCCGAGATTAAATTGTTTGGCCATGACCGGAGATACAGTGTCAGAGAAGCTTTTGAAGCTCAACTAGAATTCTTGAATTCACCAACCTGTGCCAACGCAAGTTACGAGTATCAGATCAGTTGGCTTCAAATATTTCTTGGCGATATCGGCCAATTGTTTCGGGCCGTTGTAGTGATGCAAATCAGAGTCGGCTTCGTATGTTTTCGCCCAGCCGTCGAAGCCCTTTTCCGCCAGTTCGGGCGTGCTTGCATCAAAGTTGATGCCCGCTGATCCAGTATACTTCACCATCTTCAGCAAATGCAATCTGTAGACAACGCATCAACCAATTTTCATTCACGCTCAACCCTGGGGGTAATGAGAGCTGTCAAATTTCGCATATTAATGAAAATCTCAAATATGCAAACATTTTATACTAATCTTTCTCCGAAAACTTCAAATTATGCACAAATTTTCGAAACTTTAGTTACTCTTTCACAAAAGTCGTTTCAGATAGTTTTCTCTAGTATAAGGGATTTAACGCGTGAATCGCTGAGACTATGAGACAAACAAGTAGAATGGTCGATTAAAATACTTAGATAAGGAGATGAAAACTGGTATTTACACACCGAAACTGCGTTGAACCGGCCTGCCACTGGTAAATCTCATCTGATTTTGCATAAATCATTTCCCGGACCGAAGAATTTTTGCCATTTAGGCCGAAGTGAAAATGGTTTAAGCACTCTAATGTGTGTTCACATAAAAATGGATTATTGCATCTTCTAAGAGTACAGCGTACATTTAATGATGGATGACCTAAAATAACGTTATTTGCGACTTAACTTTACTTCAACATTTTTTCATCAGCTAATGACAGGAGAATGTTGAAATTTTATATTCAGAATATGTGGTTGGCCTTCCCGTTGCGAGACCAGAATAGATTTTCTTAGTAAACCTAGCGAGAAACCCCCGAGTATAGCGGCATGCCCACATTGACCGAAAAGCCCTGAAATTAACATATGTTTCAGCGACAGAATCGTTGATTTATAATAGAGGGCATGATCATTATTTTTTAACGCTAGTATTGAAAACATATTTATCTAATGAATCGCGTCCTTCAGAGCTCGAGATATATTATATCTAATAAAAAGAAGATATTTTCTACATTAATGTGACTTGATAATTGTCCTTTATTTATTTTGAGAAAATTCTGTAAGTTTTGAAGTGTCCTTAATCAAAGCGGAAATAGCATGTCTGGCACTAAACTATGACTTTTCCCCTTGGATACGCATCGGTTGCTACTTCCGTCAGGACAACGTCGAGAAATAATTGCCCAGCTACGATAAACAAGATTATTGCACGTTAATTTAAGATTCATTTAATTTGAAAAGCTGAATCAGCTGCTACCCACAGGTGCAAATTAAAACAGGATTCCGATTCGGAGAAACGTTACTAAGCAAAGATTATCATTCGCCAGCTCTGCTTTTCGTCAGCGTACTTGCTGTCGCAAGGCTATAGTTTTTACTACGGCAGTAATAAGGCAATCTACTGACGTTAATTTCAGTTCGATTTTCACTTCGAACAAGCTTTTAACTTCCTTACTGCATACCGAATCGATTCTTTGAGTTAAAAAATTAGACCTGTTCTTAGGATGAACAACAGTAGTAGAATTGATCCCTATGCCGCCCAGTCTTATTCACAAACTATGCTTGTCAACGTGAGCCGCATAGTGTTTGGATTTTTGGCAATGGTAGGCAACGCTTTCATCTTATATACCATTGGCAAGAATCCGAAAATAAGGGCGTCGCTATGTAATCAGTTGATCGGCGTTCTTGCTTTCGCCGATTTGTGCACAGGTTAGCGAGCTTTTCTGTTGCTTAGTTTCGTCTGGTCAGGCGCAAGCTCATTGGAGATCATATTCACTTAAATAGAAACGCTTTTCTGTAAAATCAACACAACGAACAAAAGCCTAAGGGCACAGTTAAAGCCTTAAGCATTATAATTTTATTTCAGGAATCGGCTATTTCTTCGGTTCATGCGCGACGCTCACTTTTCAGCTAGTCGAGTGGTACGATTACACAACCGGTCACTGTCTTATCATACAGTATCCCATGCTTGTCGGGGTTGAAATGAGCCAGCTGGCTACCATATTCATTGCCATCGATCGCTTCAAAGCTGTCGGAAATCCTGTTAGTTACTATGCTCAGAATAAAGTTGCTTTGATCTTTTATTCGGTACTTTCATTTACTGTATTTTATTCGCTCATTTCTTCCGCATTCATGTTCATAGGCGTTGATTTTAATTCCCATCCTACAATATGTCAAGCGGGCAGTATTTTTCATCCAAATTTCATCAAATATGTGAATCTGTTCGCTGTACTGGTAGCTGGCTTTATTTTTGTGTGTTACATTAGAACTTTTCTAATAATGAGAAAGAAGCTTGCAAATGATTTGAAAAAGGATAGTCAAAATCGGGAACTGTCACAACAGAAGGCAGTATTTAAAACGATTACTTTGGTTTTACTAGTGTACGGTGTTTGCTGGTGTCTACCAAATATGATTGCTATTGTAGCTGTTTTGTCAGGTGCCAGTTCTGCAGTTTTGGGAAAATTGTCTCCACTTATTGCCATAGGCACGGGCCTAAATTCAAGCTTGAATGTTGTAGTATACGCGTGGAAGCACCGCGAGATGGGTGATGCTATGCGAAAAACATTTTGTAAATCGAAAGATAACAATGCTGTAGCACCTACTATGGGACCCATAGGATTAGCGACGCGTCAAGCGCACCGATCGCGCAATATTTGAACCATTAATATACTTATAATATTTCTCATTAGAGAGTTGTGATAATAAAAGTATGTTTACTTAAACATATCATCTCACAAGCATCAGTTGTTCGTTTGCGAACATGAAGCATAAATCAACGCTTTTCTATTATGCGATTCACAGAAGTATGACGAGAAGTTATGATTGTGTTTTGCATAAAGGCAATGATTGCTTCTTGTTACTTAAGTAACGAATGCAAGGGCGGAGCGTGTCGCGAAATTGCGATTTCAGACCGTTAGCGACAGATGACTGAGCGAATGCTTAAGTAGCTTCACTTTATGGAATACGCCTCACGCTATCCTTTAACCTGAGGCGGGACTCGCTTGCTATTGCTTTGGAGGAGATAGTCCGCTCACCCAAGCTGTCTCACTATGAAGCAGCATATTATGTAATTGTTTCTATTACAGCGGTAGTGTGACGAGTAAACGATAAAGGGAAGATAACAAGTAACATAGTAAGTAACATAGTAACAGCAAGTCACCTCTACTAACTACCACGAAGGATAGCCCTTGGGTGGGCTTTCATTTTGAGGGGATGCGCGGGAACTGCTACCTCAACGTGTACCTTATACAGGCAAAAAGGTAGCGTAACCACCTTCCGGAAAAGTCACTTTTTTGTTCCCTGAAGTGGGAAGTGCGCGCACAGCGGCCGTAACGCGTTTAAAAAATGATCTACAGTCTAAGACGCATCGATAGGTATCCTGAAGTTCTTAGATACTCTCAGGATAACTTCGGGACGGGACCCAAAATATTGGCTCCATTGGTGGGGTGTGGCAAATCAATATTTTTCGTTTTTTGCAATTTTTCTGATCTTTTTGTGTGCTTTTCTTGTTTCCCATGATATTTGTGGATACTTTCGGTAAAGATTGCACATTCGCCAATATTACCCGAGTTTAACTGAAAAAGTTGCTCACAATAACTGCACCGCAGCACCAAAGACTTAATTCATTTGTTTGTCGTTTTTCAGTAAAACTCGGACAGAGTTGGCAAAAGTGCAATCTTTAGGCGCTAATTGCTCACAAATGTCATGGAAAACAAGAAAAGCTTGCAAAAATTCATAAGAATTGCAAAAAAAACGAATAATATTGATTTGCCACACCCCATCAATGGAGCCAACATTTTGGGTCCCGTCCCGAAGTTATCCTGAGAGTATCTAAGAACTTCAGGATACCAATCGATGCGTCTTTGACTGTAGTTCATTTTTTAACGCCTTACGGCCGCTGTGCGGGCACTTCCCACTTCGGGGAACAAAAAAGTGACTTTTCCGGAAGGTGGTTACGCTACCTTTTTGCCTGTATAAGGTACACGTTGAGGTAGCAGTTCCCGCGCATCCCCTCAAAATGAAAGCCCACCCAAGGGCTATCCTTCGTGGTAGGTCATTGGAGGTCGCTCGCTACTTCTTTTCAATAACCCCCTGGTGACCTTCTTATGGAACACCCTGTAGCAGAAATTCGAAAATATAGTCTTCAATGGAACCAATTCTGAGATTAAATTGTTTGGCCATGATCGGAGATACAGTACCAGAGAAAATTTTAAAGCTCAACTAGAACTCTTGAATTCACCAACCGGTGCCTACGCAAGTAACGAGAATCAGATCAGTTGGCTTCAAATATTTCTTGGCGATATCGGCCAATTGTTTCGGGCCGTTGTAGTGATGCAAATCAGAGTCGGCTTCGTATGTTTTCGCCCAGTCGTCGAAGCCCTTTTCCGCCAGTTCGGGCGTGCTTGCATCGAAATTGATGCTGTCGCGAAGATCGCAAAAATATGCTTCTCACCGCAGTTTGAGTGAAATATCTATCCCTTCCTAACAAAATACGGGAACAAATACTTCTCTTTCGCATACTTACTATGCAGCTTTCTGCCACTCAGAATTCTGCTCCTCGCTTGTGCCTACTTACTGTTCCATTTTCTGCTACCATCAACGGTCACATGCCGCTTCTGCTTCAAAGGCTCACGCCGCTTTTGCTACTTTAGTATTCGCATAACTGATCAGCTGGAGCAAGCGAGAAAAGGTCTCGCGGCTTTTGATCGTGTCCTTGCTCATGAGAGAGAGAAAGTGAGCGGTCGGCTTCCACACCTACAGAGCTGACACAGTAGCCGGGTGTTCATTATTTGGAAGTCTGTATCATATGTTTGTTTGTGTCTTCGGGAAATAAAGGTATAAAACCCAAGACGTATCAAATCCACTGAACCACCTACAACAACAAAAATCCCTTTGTCGCAAATATCCGCGACAGATGCCTGCCGATCCAGTGTACTTCACCATCTTCTGAAAAATGCAATCTGCAGACAACGCATCAACCAATTTCAATTCACGCTCAATCTTGGGGATAATGAGAGCTGGGAAATTCGGCAGATTAAAGGTAATCTCAATATACAAATAATTCATTCTACCCTTCTCCGACAACTTCGAGCAATGCATGAATTTTTAAAATTTCAGTTACTCTTTCTCAAAAGTAAATTCAGATTGCGTCCTCCAGCATTAGCGATTTAACGCATCACTCGCGTTCTTCTGTGTTCGAGATATACAGTGAAACCCAGATATAAGAGCAAGCAGGGGAAATCCAAAAATTACTCTTATATCCGGGGTGCTCTAATATGCGGGGTCGGCCATTTTGTGCAACATCTGTTGTTAGAAATATGTCAGATAGTGTATTACAGGTTAGAACATACTATTCATCGAACAATATCACGTTTTAAGAACAACTAAAGCATACCAATTCACGAAAAGTAGTCATTTATATTAGATTGAACGAGTGTGCAGTAAAACCGCTCACAGTGAGGGTCAACGTATAGTTTAGCTATGGTCGGGTGTACTGACCGACATGTTAGTTGACCACGATTTTGTTTATTTTGGCGCCTTCTTCTGTCAAAACAAGTGTATAAGAGCAAATATATTTGAGAACTGTATTTAAGATATTGTGTTCAGAGCATCTAGAGCAAGCGAGCTCAAGTTGTAGAGCCGGTGAAATAGTGGCAAAATATCAAGAGTTCGACTCCCACGTCCCCTGTGAATCTTCTAAAGTGAACTCGAACATTATGGGAATCGAACCCGCGACCTTTTGCTTACTATTACACCAGCTTTGTCACTTGAACTGGCAGGTTTTTGTCATTTTATGGGGTGCTTGCTCTTATATCCGGGTCTTGGCCACAAAATCAGCCAAAAAAATTGCTCTAATATCCGGGTTGCTCTTATAACCGGGTCTCTTATATCCGGTATCGGCTCCTGTGTTGTAGCATAGTACAGGTGCACGGGAAATCACAAAATGGCTCTTATATCCGGGTCTCTTATATCCGGGTTTCACTGTAGTATATAAAAATCAAAGATGATATTTTCTACATTTACTTGACTTGGTAAATGTCCTTTTTTAATTTGGAGAGTGTTCTGTAAGATTTTGAAGTGTCCTTATCAAAGTGAAAATAGCATGTTCGGCGCGAAACGACGACTTTTCCCCTTGGATACGCATCGGTTGCTACTTCCGTCATACCAACGACGTCAAGAAATAATTCCCAAGTCACGATGAACATGATAATTGCAGGTTAATTTAAGACTCAGTAACTGTGGACAGTAGAATCAGCTGCTGCCGACAGATGCACATTAATATAGCATTCCGATTAGAAGGGGCGTTGCAAAGCGAGGATTATCATTCGTAAGCTCTGCTTATCGTCAGCTTCTTTGCTGTAGCAAGGCTATAGTTTCTACTGTTACAGTAATAAAAAAATCTACTGACGATAATTTCAATTCGATTTTTACTTCGAACAAACTTTTAACTTCCTAACTGCATACCGAATCGATTCTTTGAGTTAAAAAATTAGACCTGTTCTTAGGATGAACAACAGTAGTAGAATTGATCCCTATGCCGCCCAGTCTTATTCACAAACTATGCTTGTCAACGTGAGCCGCATAGTGTTTGGATTTTTGGCAATGGTCGGCAACGCTTTCATCTTATACACCATTGGCAAGTATCCGAAAATAAGGGCGTCGCTATGTAATCAGCTAATCGGCGTTCTTGCTTTCGCTGATTTATGCACAGGTTAGCGAGCTTTTTTGTTGCTTAGTTTCGTTAGGCCCGGCGCAAGCCCATTGGAGATCATATTCACTTAAATAGAAACGCTTTTCTGTAAAATTAACACAATAAACAAAAGCCTAAGCGCACAGTTAAAGCTTTAATCGTTGCAATTTTATTTCAGGAATCGGCTATTTCTTCGGTTCATGCGCGACGCTCACTTTTCAGCTAGTCAAATGGTACGATTATACAACCGGTCACTGTCTTATCATTCAGTATCCCATGCTTGTCGGGGCTGAAATGAGCCAGCTGGCCACTATATTTGTTGCCATTGATCGTTTCAAAGCAGTCGGAAATCCTGTTAGTTATTATGCTCAGAATGAAACAGTTTTGATTTTTTATTCGGCACTCTTCTTTACTGTATTTTATTCGCTCATTTCTTCCGCATTCATGTTCATCGGCGTTGATTTTAATTCCCATCCTGCAATATGTCAAGCGGGCAGTCTTTTTCATCCATATTTCATCAAATATGTGAATATATTCGCTGTGCTGGTTGCTGGTTTTATTTTTGTGTGTTACGTTAAAACTTTTCTAATAATGAGAAAGAAACTTACAAATGATTTGAGAAAGGATAGTCAAAATCGGGAACTGTCAAAACAAAAGGCGGTATTTAAAACCATTACTCTTGTTTTACTAGTGTACGGTGTTTGCTGGTGCATACCAAATATGATTGCTATTGTAGCTGTTCTGTCAGGTGCTAGTTCTGCAGTTTTGGGGAAATTGTCGCCACTTATTGCCATAGGCACGGGCCTCAATTCGAGCTTGAATGTTGTAGTATACGCGTGGAAACATCGCGAGATGGGTGAGGCTATGCGAAAAACATTTTGTAAAACGAAATATAGCAATACTGTAGCTCCGACTTTGGGATCCGTGGGAGTAGCGACACGTCACACGCACCGATCGCACCACATTTGACCCCTTTACCGTATTTTCGGAAATAGTGTCACTGTGCCACTATTATTTCAACCCCCTCGATTTGGGGAAATGTTGAAACTTTCTTCACTTTTAACATTTTTATTTCATTCTCCTGCTCAAAGTTTTAATCATCATTATGACACAGAAAGTGCTATTTTTATGAATGTAACACCATGATGTTAAAAAAACACCATAATAAAGCCGCATAATATAGTGGCACATGTGCGACTATTTCCGCGTGTGCCACTTTATTAGCGTGTGCCACTATTTTCGAAAATACGGTACGTGTAATACTAATTAGAATGTACTCTCTAAATCGAGTTCATTGTTTTCACTCCAAAAGAATTATTGATTGTCTTAATGATATAGCTCATTGAAAAAATCATTCCCATGTTTTGCACTTCAACGTCCGTTATTGATTTTTCAGTGAATCCTTTCAACGTTTTACAATGAACTATTTCATTAATACGATGAATTATTTTCTTTGGACTGAAAAGCAATGAACTCGATTTAGAGAGTTGTGATGATAAAAATATGTGTACTTAAATGTATTATCTCAGATGTACAAGTTGTTCTTTTGTGAGTGTAAAGCATAAATCAATGTTTCCTATGTTGCGATCAACAGATGTATGACGAGAAGTTATGATTGTGTTTTGCGTAAAGGCATGGTTGTTTCTTGTTACTTAAGTAGCGAATGCAAGGGCGGAGCGTGTCGCAAAATCGCGATTTCAGACCGTTAGCGACAGATGACTGAGCGAATGCTTAAGTAGCTACACTTTATGAAATTCGCCTAACGCTACCTTTTAACCTGAGGCGGGACTCGCTTGCTATTGCTTTGGAAGAGATTATCCGCTCACCCAAGCTGTCTCACTATGAAGCAGCATATTATGTTATTGTTTTTATTACAGCGGTAGTGTGACGAGTAAACGATAAAGGGAAGAACAGAGAACATTACATCATAACAGAGCGCATCATTATGTCACTCTCATATTTATTTGCTCTGAAATCTTGTCAGTTGCCGTGTAAGTCCAAGCAGAACCCCTAATGTTATATTTCTTTAGATCACCTTCAGATAATACCAATTAAAAGGGATTTTATTCGGCTAATTAGCCTCACATGATAGAGATAACAATAACTAGACAGGGAATGTTTGCCCTCCTCCCATTGTTAGGTCCTGAAATATACATACTTGTCCGGTTTTCCATTTGTTCACTCATAAAGAGAGAGCGAATGCTTCGTGTCCTGTTTTGAACGGATTGTGTGCATAAAATACAAACGCGGTTTATAGCGGCCGCAGTTCAAACTTAAATGGAAGGTAGATAATTTCGAACACACATCAACTGCGGTGCACGAAATTGCTGGTAAAAATAAAGAAACAACTGCTCTTAGCATATTATGGCAATCCAATATTTAAAGAAATATCGTCAACTTTGATGTTAGTGAATTTTCTACAGGATAAGTATACCTCAAAACTATTTGCATGTCAAGGTAAGCTATAGCCGATAGCTTGGCAACAGCGAGGAAGAGCGGTAAGAAGAGTAGCGTTGCTAGTGTTTTTACAGGTGAATTGCACCGTTTGTATTTGCGAAAAGTACAGGTTCTTTCCCAATGTTTCCCGTATATGAGAAGCTTGAAATGTTGCTCATTTTGCATCTTATCCATCTTGAATGACAGGTGCTTCCTTTGATTGAATTGAGAACATCAAAACTTCAAAGTTTTGAAAATCTTCAAATTCTAGCCTTCACATACCTTCGCATTTTGTCATTCCAAATTAGGTCTAGGGTTTATTCGAAAAGTACGCTGACATCTGGTTGAACGGTAATTTTAATTTCATATTTTCTTCGCCGGCATGTTTTCTTCCTCGAATTAAGTTATTTATAAAATATAGCGAAATACGGCATTGTTTCAGAAGAAACTGGCAGGAACAAGAACAGTAAAATAATAGGAGCGCTGATATGCGGCACTTCATTACTACTTTATCGCACGGCTTGATTCAAAACTTTATAATCGCTTTACTGTTATTGTGCACTGTTGCTTTGCTATTCTCAGACAAAAATGCTCCAGTCCTTTTAAAAGATTATCAATCGCAGTTTACCAAAACCGCCAATCTCTGCCCGAAGCAGACGTTGCTTAATGGGTAAGAAAAAAATTTACGATATCTTGGTTGCCTAAAGCAGGCTATTAAAAAATTAGTTGCATTGCTAATTGAGAAATAATTATTCCAATAAAAGTGTTGTTAAATATCACGATGTAAAAATGGCTTATTTTAATTTACCGGGGTAATGTTGAGGAGCTGAAATAATAATTTGAACCCCCTTTACGTTAAGAACTCAAATACCGTGTATGACAAGAGGTCGGAAAATGTGATTGTCTCTCGTGCGCGACAATCATGTTTGGAATTATTTGCGCTTCACCACAAGTGGATAAATGAATATCGAGGTAGTCAGAAGTATGAAAATTAAAGCGAATAATTTAAATCAACTTTAGAAAACTTTAATTTTTTTACTTTTTGAGAGTTTAGCATCTAATATTTGATTTATTTTTTGAGAAAGTAATGAGGATTCCCTAAAAGAGAAGCGATTAAGCAAATACATTAAGTACCGGAAGCCCATACCTTCCCAGATCAAGTCACTTCATAACCGTTTTGAGATGATATCACCTAAATTATCTCGCTAAAAATTGCTTTTTGATTACTTTCATTTTAGAATTGTAACTGATACAGCCAAGGGCTCGAAGACTTATGGTGAAATACTCAAGCAAGTTTACGAACCATTTGGCTACGAATATGATGAAGCTGAAGGGAAAAATTGCACGCCAAATTCGATTCTATTTCCATTGAAATACAAAAATATTCAATGCTCAAAAGTGTTTCTCGAATGGATGGATGTACAAATTAAGTCGAATATCACAGCCGACACGAAAGATCCTCCGCCTAAAGAAATAAAAGAAAGCGAAAAAGACCTATATCTTCTAAACGGGTTTGTCCAATTGAAGAGCACATATTTCAACAATATTCCAGCAAATGTATCAAAGAAGTTCCTTGAACCATGGACGAATGATGTCATTAAGAAATATTTTGATTACTATGACAACCTCGCCTGGGGCGCGCTTCCTTACGGTGGAGAATGCGGTCTGCTGTTTTCATTTCTATAAATACGGCGTACCGTTTAGTCTGCAGCGCAAATTCTCTGCACTCGATGCTCTTACCAAATATTTTACTTTCTCTTCATTCCTTCACTTTTTCTATCTTCATAATTCTGGTTTCTCTTTATCTATGTATGAATATACGAAAATAGTTAAATCTGAGAGCGACATAACCAAAAAGTTACTAAAAGAATGTATCTGATTTTCCTTGCCGGTCGCAATTAAAGGACATTTACTTGCAAAGCAGCGGGTTTTTTTAAGTACAGACACGAAACCATGTTTCAGCGGCAGTTTTCTTCGCTCTGAAGCGTTTCAAACCGACTGGCTTAACTGGCATGGTCATTGGTTCACTTACCCCGTGGGTCGAAGCGATGGCCCTTTACCATGGCGCCGCTAAAATGATAACAGCGGAATATGCACCACTGACTGTTCAGCATCCGCAACTTGCCTATATTCATCCAATCGAGATGGTAAAAAACTGGGAGAAGTAAGTTTCATTCTCACTATTTCTGTTGGATGCATTTCAAAATCATCAATAATGTGGGTTAACAAAAAGAACCCCGACTGACCCTAGCCTCATTATGATTATTCACTCATGTACGCATGCCATTAATAACATGGTGATTTAAATTGAAAATGATTTTTACATATATTTGAATTGCTCTTCTTAAAGATGCCATCTCCGAGAAATGTGTGTCCTAAGCGCTCAAGATTCGTTGAGAATGTAGACTACTTATATGTTAATACGAGTTGTTAGTGTCAGTAAAAATTTAGACAGAAAAATTTCATCAATTTAAATCGTTTTCCGATTGAGAAATCCTCTAAGCGCAGAATTGAATTCTGTTCTAAAAAACAAAGTGAAAGTATATTTAGGACATAATAGTTCGCATAGTCATGAGTAATACAAAAAACTGATTGCTCAGCAATTCTTTTATCGGAAATCAGATCATTTTGTCCTACTATCCACCGCATACTTCTGACGCTAGAGTCGGTGCAAAATATTTTTGAACGCATAGGGGTCGGGTGAGGAGCGTACTGCTTGTACTCTGTACTAACAAAGTAATAATTAATGAATTAATGCAATATTATAGATATACAGGCATGGACTTTGTTGTCAGCTTTTCAAGCATTGAACACAGTGGCCTGGCTCGATATGGGGATCCTCCTGATCCTATCGGCGATTTTCGTGAACTGAGCAAAATATTATGCCTCATAAAGCAGGGTGGCTTACTATACCTTGGCCTACCTTCGGCTCCCGACACGGTCGTATATAACGTTCACAGGATGTATGGCTACATAAGATGGCCGATGATTGCTGCTGGATTTGAATTTCTCGGCGCGTTCTTTGGAGAGAATCAGACGGTATACGAAAAACCGCCTCCAATCCTCAAGTCAGACTATCACAAGCAATATCTTTTTGTGCTTCGAAAAAAATGATACAGTAGTTCATGAGAGACATGATCATCACCGCTTGTATATTCTGCATAAAATTTGTTTTCTGAAGATTGCATTGATTCAGGCGCATAATTGGCTTTAATTAGCCTTAACATTGCAATGCTAAGAAATGTTTCATTTAACCTTTCTTCACTCAGGTTTAAAGCAATGTTACAAAAAATTTTCTTGCCTAGTCGATGTGCCCTTTTAAAGCGGTTTCTGCTGTACTCATTATGTTATCTTGAACTTAGCTAAAATTGCAGACATTTTACGAAAGATGAACTATACAGGAATCGTCAGCTTGGTACGTAAATGAGCGAAAAAAAGCGCGAGCACTCTTTCCTCATATGAAAGCTTCTTTTTTGCACACATCATAGGTAAAAAAAACGCCACCAATGGTATATTTGCTGATATATTTTGTAGGAATGTAGTTAATTAGTTAAGTTTTTGTCATTTCGAGTTTCAAGTAATTTGGTTAACGCATTCTCTGTAATCAGGCGTTCAAATGGAACCGTTTCATATCTAATGATTTCGCGCTGAATAATCTTTCAAAACGCTCGCAAACGGTCCATAATTCAAAACTATAATTTGTAAGAAAAGTATAACAGTTCTGTCACATTTTTACAATCCAACATGACCGCCATCATACATAATGCACTTTCTCTCTAAAGGTGATACGCTATGGTAATTGGTAAGCAAACGGTGCAAAATCAGTAGAACTGAAACGATAACGTCTAAACGCTTGGTTGCAGACAAGGCATGAACCAAATAACTTGCATGGTTCAGAAATGGTAGCAATTTAGAATTCACCATAGCTACGTGGGACACCCTGTTGTATAATTTGCACAAAACCACGCCTCTTCCCACTTGGATACGCATCGGTTGCTACTTTCGTCTGAACTATAGAGAGAGATAATTCCCCAGTTACGAAAAACATTTTAATTGCACATCTGTTTAAGACTCAGTAACTGTGAACAGTTGAATCAGCTGCAGCCGACAGGTGCACATTAATACAGGATTCCGATTTGAAGAAGTGTTGCAAAGCGAGGATTATCATTCGCTAGTGTTGCTTATTGTAAGCGTACATGCTGTAGCAAGGCTATAGTTTCTACTGTTACAGTAATAAAAA
Organism: Plectus sambesii; assembly: GCA_002796945.1. Lineage (NCBI taxonomy): Eukaryota > Metazoa > Nematoda > Chromadorea > Plectida > Plectidae > Plectus > Plectus sambesii. Next base: position 4,986 of record NIUQ01000503.1, on the reverse strand, counting down.
AATCTACTGACGATAATTTCAATTCGATTTTTACTTCGAATAAACTTTTAACTTCCTAACTGCACACCGAATCGATTCTTTGAGTTAAAAAATTAGACCTGTTCCAAGGATGAACAACAGTAGCAGAATTGATCCCTATGCCGCCCAGTCTTATTCGCAAACTATGTTTGTCAACGTGAGCCGCATAGTGTTTGGATTTTTGGCAATGGTAGGCAACGCTTTCATCTTATACACCATTGGCAAGAATCCCAAAATTAGGACGCCATTATGTAATCAGCTAATCGGCGTTCTCGCTTTCGCCGATTTGTGCACAGGTTAGCGAACTTTTTTGTTGCTTAGTTTGGTCTAGCACTGCGCAACCTCATATGGAGGTCATATTCACTTAAATAAGGACGCTTTTCTGTGAAACCAAAACAGTAAATCAAAGTCGAGGGACACAGTTAAAGCCTTATGCGTTATAATTATGTTTCAGGAATCGGCTATTTCTTCGGTTCATGCGCGACGCTCACTTTTCAGCTAGTCAAATGGTACGATTACACAACCGGTCACTGTCTTATCATTCAGTATCCCATGCTTGTCGGGGCTGAAATGAGCCAGCTGGCTACCATATTCATTGCCATCGATCGCTTCAAAGCGGTCGGGAATCCGATGAAGTATTATGCTCAGAATAATGTTGTTTTGATCTTTTATTCGGCGCTCTCCTTTACTGTATTTTATTCACTCATTTCTTCCGCATTCATGTTCATAGGCGTTGATTTTAATTCCCGTCCTTCAATATGTCAAGCGGGCAGTCTTTTTCATCCACATTTTATTAAATATGTGAATATATTCGCTGTACTGGTTGCTGGTTTTATTTTTATGTGTTACGTTAAAACTTTCCGAATTATGAGGAAGAAATTAGCAAATGATTTGAAAAAAGATGGCATAAATCGTGAACTGTCAAAACAAAAGACAGTATTTAAAACGATTACTCTTGTTTTACTAGTGTACGGCGTATGTTGGTGTATACCAAATCTGATTGCTATTGTAGCTGTTTTGTCAGGTGCCAGTTCTGCAGTTTTGAGAAAGATGTCTCCGCTTATTGCCATAGGCACGGGCCTTAACTCGAGCTTGAATGTTGTAGTATACGCGTGGAAGCACCACGAGATGGGTGAGGCTATGCGAAAAACATTTTGTAAATCGAAAGATAACAATATTGTTGCACCGACTTTGGGACCCAGAGGATTAGCGACGCGTCATGCGCACCGATCGCGCAACATTTGACCTCTTAATACCCTCGTTATATTTTTTGTTTTAATGAAGTGCGTTTAGAAATTAGTGTATTTAAACGTATTATCGCACGAGCACAAGTTGTTCTTTTGCGAGTATGAAGCAAAAATCAATGTTCCCTATGTTGTCATACACAGATGAATGATAAAGAATTTCGGTTGTATTATGATCTTGGGGTCAGCAAAAAAATGTTGTTGAACAACATTTGATTCTACTGCAACAAACGAAGTACTGGCACAAAACAAATCTGGTCTATGAGGAACAAATAGTGCGATAATGATGACTTTTTTCAGCTTATCATCTCGTGATTAATGAATTGAATGCGTTTTCCAAACCTCCTTAACGCTGGGAGGTGCTTGCGAATCAGGTTTCTTAGGGCATGCACACCTCGACGGTCACCATCCCTGCATTCGTCAATACTGTCGCCTTGGACAGTAATTTGAGTGTTGCCTTGTAGTGAGCATGAGTAAAGCAATGTTTTCTTTTAAAATTGTAACACAAGTCAATACATTCAGTGATGGACGCACAATTTTATCATAATTCAACAAGTCACATGAACCCGAACACAGGGCTCCATTAACATAGAGAAAAACATATGGCTGCAATTGTATCACGGGAAGATTATGAATTATATAGATTGTCAAATAAAATTGCCACATCTTTGATCAAATAAACCGAACAAACAGCAAAGTCAATATACAGTACTACAGTCAAAACCGGATAAGTGCACATCGACCCGGCACGGAAAATTTGTGCACTTATCCGGTTTATGCACTTATCCGGTTTTTGCTTATATGCACTAATTTTGGCTCAATTTTTGCTCAAATTCTTGAAATAAGCACATTTGAGTAGTTATTTAATATTTCCGCTTAATAAGAACCCTTTCCGAAGTAAAGAGAACGCTTTCCTAATGAAAAAGAACACTTTTCGTATAAATCTGACTTGTAAAATGTCCTTATTGACATCGAAAGTGTCCTGGACACAGTGAAAATTGTGTAAAAAACACTTGTCATTAAAGAAAGCGTCGAGATAAACTAGGTTGAGAGGCGATTTGATTGACATAGGCATTGTTTTGATGCACTATACATCGTGTGCGCAGATATTTGAGTGACATTTGGGTGGGGTTACGCCCATGTGCACTTATCCGGTCATGATTCAATACAAAAGGTGCACACGGGGCTTGCAAAAAATGTGCACTTATCCGGTTTGTGCACTTATGCGGTGTGCACTTATCCGGTTTTAGATCATGTACAAAACATAGTACAAAATTTCGGGGCATGGAAAATTTGTGCACTTATCCGGTTTGTGCACTTATCCGGTGTGCACTTATCCGGTTTTGACTGTACGTATGATTCATGTATTTCATATGACAATGAATTCGTAAAGGCTTACATGTTTTTATGTATCAAATAAATCATTTAAGTTCATAATTTTTCATAGATGCATACAATTAAAACTGTCATTGAAGGCAGGCGAAACATTGTTTTCAAGCACTTCTTTTCGTCTGGCTCTCATGTACAACTGAGATATATGGTAGCCGCGTCGCGTCATCTCATCTGCATCACCCCCGAAGCATATATTGCTGCCATCGTCGGCACCATTCATTTCACCGCGGTACGATGCCTGAAAGAATTATCGCAGCTTACAAACAATTATCCGTGCTCACTATCTACACTGAACAGAAAACCGCGATGTACATTACAAAGTCAAACGTGATAGCAAAAAGCAAATTACTATTAAAAAGATGTCATTCAGGATGAGCTTTTGAAAACATGACACTATATAAGGAGCATTTCGTGATCAGAGATAGTCTCCTACCTCTTATCTCCAAGCGTCGTAGGTGCCTACTCCTGTCTGTCATGATAAAAATCAAAGCAATAGTATTGTATTAAATTCTGTAACAAATATGAACAGGCACTAACCAAATTCGGCAAAATTTCGTCTTTATCTTTCACAAATTCATTTCTACTCCATATAAGGTTGTCGAGGAGGCGAGGGTGCACCGGATAGAAAGACAGTGGCCAAAACACGCCACGACCATAAGGTTGAGGTAGCAGTTGAAAGACGATGAGAACAAGATCCGTGTTGTTAATGTCGCCCCAGTTTCCTGCGCCGACCGGCCTATCATACTTGTATATCAGAATTAGTTTGTAGTAATCGTCTTCTTCGGCAACTTGCAGTTCCATATACGATGGTTGCATGTTGAGGAACACATTCTGAAAGAAAAGAAAATCATCAGTTGATAGGCAGCTAATTTCGATATAAATAATATATATACTAATATAAATATAATTTGTACATACCGTATCCACTTTAATAAAAACAATTTCAAAGTCAAATTTTCAAATTTTTTATTTTATTAATTATATAATTCGTACCTCATAGTAGACGGAAAAAGCTTTCTCGAAACGGAGAAAAAAAGAGCTCTTGTCCTTCATTTGACAGCTCCTATTGCCGTTGAAATGAAAGCTTTTATATTTCTTCATATAAGCCTTGAAAAATTCATTACTGGCCGAGATACGAAATGATTGCTCTTCACATTCGATCGGCTTTTCGAACGATTTTGTAAAATCGAAGGTAGCCGTCGGACCCGTGATGGTTATGTAGCGTTGCTTTGTTTGAATCTGTAAGTCACAAAGTTGCGTCATAGCTAATGCTGTCAGATATCACTAGAGCATCAATCTTGATCAAGGTAGGAGTTGTACTTCCTTTAGAAAGTATCCTCTTTACAATCAATCAAAATTTAGAAAATTTATTCATGTTTTAGGGAAGAGGACATTCGGTTGAGTCATACATACGTTTCGCTATCTTTAATCGTCTTATGCTCACTTCCTCCAATCAAAACTGCACATTAATTCAGTTGAACGCAGCGTTTCCACCGCTTCTCTGGATTACGCAGAAGCATGATCCATAGCATTAAGCCCGTTACGGGTCTCTGGATCCCCTTCCTGTTAGGGTTCTGAATTACGTTATACTTTGACGTTTTTTTATGAAAGGTTCTTTAGAAGTGGGCCTCAGGCTACGGTTTTGAATTGCCAAAGCCACCGATGACTCAGTTTCATCACCCGAATTTCAGTCCTCTTAAATTAATTTTATTTCACAACTCATATTTAGCTTACAGACTTGCTAAGACTTATGAATTACGGAGGTTGGCAATTTCAGTTTCGAAAACTCATTTTTGCCTCATAATCTGATGTATAGTATTGTTTTATCGGGTAGAAGAATGTTCATTACTTGCTTTTGAGCTATCTATTTTTACTTACCATTTTGAAGCACTTGATATTCACAAATAGTGAAAGTGCGGTAGGACGACAGTTTTCGGTCTTCGGCGATGTCAGCAATGCTGAGTGGCGACGACAAGTCTGAACGTGTCGAAACGGCGAATGGTCGGGAAGGAATGAGAATGTAGACTGGCTGGAATGCTACTGATAAGATTGTTTGTTTTACTTGCGAAACTGTTCAAGGTAGCCAGATGGCTCACATGCAATGCGTGGTTGGGCAATTGACTCCTTTTTTAGTCACACAGCCAGTCAAAGTTCACGCGAGTGCGTGCTAAACTAATGTTGATTCATGCTGATACGTCTTCTTACGCAGTTTTGCGCAATCAACTGTCTAGTCGTCATGCAAGCGTGTAAATCTCTCACGCCTACACCCCATTATTCGCCAATACTGTTGCCATAGACAGTAATTTGAGCATAGTCTTGCAACGAGTGTGCG
>NIUQ01000502.1:0-47832 GCA_002796945.1 Plectus sambesii | reverse complement strand
GCGGTCGAATAGCCTCAGCCCGGGAATCATGTGTACCGACGGGGGAGATCGATTCTTGTCTCCGCGCCCGATACGCGCTTGGTTGTCCGACTTGGATATTATTTGTCAGGATCGGTCGGATAGTCCGCGCATGCTATTTAATCCTGGTAATTTGTGACATTTATTCGGTCTTCTTTGTGTACCTTTGTGCGAATTTTCTCTAATTCGCTTTGATTTGGTTTTTGCCGACGAACCGAATGTGATAACTAATATAGTTCACGACATGGACACTATAGGACGGGCAAAAGGAGTAATACGTTTAGTATACTTTTGGCGGGTGATCCTGTCGCTTCTGAGCACTGAAACTTGATTCTATGTATTGGTAATTCTATATTTTCTCTAAATTTCTTCATTCGTTTCTTTGACGTTTCTCTATTTTATATCATCTGAAAGAGAACGAAAATGTTCAAAAATAACGAAGCAACGAAATGGTGTCTTATTTTTCATATGTAGATCAAAAGTAAAGAATAATTATGCACGCATTTTGCGCAAAGCAGTCACGAAGAATAGTCTAATCGCAGCAATTTTGTTTTCCATTACTCAGCCCTTTTTCTAGACGTGCGCTTTCCGCAGTTTACAATATACCATGCCATTAATGGGCATGCAGTGATTGACATCCCAACTTGCTAAAATGTAAATAATTTATAAGTTAATCTATTTCTTCATAAACTATTAATTTAAATAACTTATAAATAATACTCTTTAAACAATAACTTCAATGACTCATTCGCTTTAAGCGATAGAGGTAATTAAAGTGAAAATTGCTTTTCAGAGCGTCGCCGATCGTTGAGTCCAATGGCAATGCACAGCTTGTCGGAGCATCCGCCGGCGTTGCTGACGAGAAGCGCCTTCAACGCCGAATCGTTCCGCCGCCGACCGGCCGCGCCGTTGCGACGCCGATTCAGCTCGTCTGTCGGCCGCCCCGCCCCCATGAAGCCACCCTCAGTCCTCGTTTTTACTGGTTAGTCTTTGTTTTAGTGCACTCGCAGTTTTTTTACTTGAAATATCGCGGTATAGTAGAAATAGGATAAGTGCATTCATTGAATAAGTGCGCTAATTAGATAAATGCAGAAACTGCGTAAGTACACTAACAACATTAATGCTCTGACCGGATAAGTGCGCATGTTTTGCAAGTCCCGTTTGCAACCTATTGAATCATGCCCGGATAAGTGCATAAACGTTTCTTGCCGAGTGCGCTTAAATAGTTTCTACTGTACACTACTTCTAGGAGTATTCTTTTAAAAATATTGTTATGATAACACTATCACCATTGTGCGTGTATGTTTTGTGAAAAATGATTAAGTACAAATAGCAGGGCCGTATTCAGTATCAAGATTATTCCACTTCCACTTTAATTAGAACATTTTCCACATTAAGATGACTTTGAAAGCAATCTCTTGAATAAAAATATATCTCGTTAGATTTGAAAATTGCCTTTATGAAAGTGAAATTGCTTTATCTATTTTTAAAGGTGGCATTAAATTTATTAGGAGAAACGCTATGATATTCAGCACATTTTACACGTTTAATAAGAGCAGTTTACAATTATATTGCAATCATTTGCAGGCGATAGTGATGAGCTCTTCACGCGGATCGACGATTCCCTGCGAGGCATTCTCCCATCCGACTCGCACGTAGTCTTCCATATTTCTCTGAAGGGACTCCAGGAACATCCCTGGATTGACAATCAGGCGTCTTGCCTCATGATCGCCGATACAAAATCCCTCGACGACCGCGCGTGGCTGAAACTGCAAGACTACTTTAAACAAGTGCGTTTTTTCATAAGTATTTTGAAGTGAGCAAAAAAAGGAATTAGTTTTGGTCATGTGGGACTCGAACTCACGATCTTTAGATTACATATCAGGTACAAGAACCACTCGGCTACGTGAACAGTCGCGCTCGGCTTCCGTGGCTCTGTTAGCGAAAGCGGCGTCTGATTGTTGTGTAGTGCTTGTGATGAGTGTACATGCAGCGTAAAAGTTGCACACTATTTGTGAAGATATTTTTGAAGGGTAAATTTACATATTTGAGATGGGGAAAGTTCTCTCCAGAGGCGCCTTTGTTTATTTAAATTCTCTGAAATGACACCCTTGCATATCACCTCACAGCCCGCAGTTTTAATCATTGAATCATTAAGCCGTTGCCATTATCCCACTGAATTCTTTCAAATTCAGTTTTGTAAGAATTATTCATCTTCTCTCCATTTCAGGGCGGGAAGATGATGTTCGTGTGTCAGAACAGTCTTTTGGCGAGTTTAACGGACTGCGAGACGACGAAGAAGAGGACGAATATGCTGAAGATGGCGTTCGGCGACCGGCAGGTGACGGCGGCATTGGGCAAGGATTTTGAGCAGTTCCTCAAGCGCGTCTGCAAGCAACTCAAGAACAAGGAACTCAACGAGACCTTCCATGCCAAGGATCTCGTCGGCGGGTATCGCTATTCCATGGTCGCTTCGAAGAAACCTGGTAAGATTTGCTGCTGCCGTCACTAAACCGTCGGAAATGTGTTTTTGAAAGAAAATCAAAGTTTTGCTAAATTGCTAAGGAGTGATTGAGGATTCATTTGCCTTACCAAGCTCTTTTTTAAATCATGTAATGATTATACGTTCTCATTAAATATAGCGGTAATTATGCGCTCTTTGCGTTAGTGAGTCAGAGGTGGGCTTGAAATAGACCAGCGCCTAACACTAGTCCAATATATTTAGCATCTACCATAAAATGTCCTATAAAATTCGACTTCTTGCTCTAATCTGGCGTCCGCGTGTGCGAAAGGTTTCGCGGATAAGCTAAATAGATTTTACTGCTGTAAGGCGCGTGTAGGAAATAAAATGGTATGACATTTCGAAACTAAGTGTTATATTTCTTCCAATTAACATCCTCAAGCCTAGATCAAAGTAATAAGCGCCCCCTTGGGATGATTAAAATAGAAGCCGTCTGTACAGTTAGATCAACGCTGAACTTCCAGAACCATCTCCTGTGCGCCCCCGCTCATAAGTCCAAGTAATTAATCTCGAAGGCGTTTATTGTAGGAAATACATTACTCATCCTATCCTTTTTCAGGCGCACCATTGCTGCTGTATATGCAGAATCAGTCGCTCCAAGCGTCGGCGCTGTTCTCCGACGCGACGATCGACGTTCTGTTGGCGGACGGCTGCAAATTGATCGGCGAGGCGCTCGAGCGACTCGGCGTCACCACCGTCGATTCTCCCCGACCCGCCGCCCATCTCCAGTACACACCCGGCTATCTTGTTCAGTCACCCGACTCGCCGGTGAGGAAACTGCTCCACTTTGTTATGTTCAGACTGCAGCGGGCTGTGTGGAATTTTAATATCCCGCGTCGCCTGCGCGATATTTTCACTGGCTTTTCATTTGAATAGGAAACTGTTGTAGCTCTTGCTTGCCCTGCTTCATGGATTGTATCGCAGATTGCTGTCTGTCTTTCGCAACACTGCTTTTCGGTTCATAAATTACGATTTAAGTTGACATGATTCACAGCTGGCCTGCCATACTGTTTGACTAGAAACAGATCCTCTTTGATTTGAAAAGCGTCCTTTTCCAACTGCAAATGGTAAACATTTTTGCGTTTCTCTTTCAGCGGCACCTTAACCTCCTTCTGGACAAGGACATTGGCACACTGCCAAAACTACACTTTTCAACGCAATCGATCGATCGACAGCCGAGCGCCAACTACCTGCCAATCGCAGTGAACCCCGCCCATTTCCCTCACTTTGACGAAACGGTCTACTTTGACCAGTTGACTTCTGACCGATTGGGAAGGGCCGTTCTCTTCGTTCCCATCTGCGGCAGCACAATGGATATTGCTCAGAGGTGAGAGATATAATTTTCAAAAGGTAGTATTTAAAGTCAAACTCTCATGTAAAATATGATTACATTGTAACTAATCGTTTTTCATTGATTATATCATGTATCATGATGACTGTGGACGTGGTTTGCTTTTTAGCTTGGCGAGTGGCTTGCCGAATGATGACGCGATCGTCGTTGTGGCCCGACACCAAACAAAAGGCAGAGGTTGGTGCTTAGCCATTCAAGTCCATTGCTGCACACTATTATAAAAACTGTTTAATTCACAGAATTTAGTAATTTTAACACCAAAATTGAGTAATTTTGCAGTTAATCGAATGAAGTCGTTTTGGAATGTTACTGCTTCTTTTAGCTTTATATAACGCAAGACTAGTTATTAAATTTTACTTTCCTTTGATTTAATTGTACTCTGAATCGTCATTCATTGCGTTAGACAGGGATATATAACCGCCATTCGTCACCCTTTCATAGTAGCTCGTCACTTTAAAAATTAGTTTCGCTGATTTTAGGCCTATTCACTAAAAGACAGCCGCTGAGTTATGAGCACAGCTGACTGGCTCTAATTCTACTGATACAACGTTATATAAAGCTCAAATAAGAGATTCAACTTTGCCAACCACATTCCTCAAGGGCAGTCTTTTAGTGCAATAGACCCCCTTGCGTTCGAATATGAAGAAGACAAAATTGCGTATGAGAACGTATGAAATGGATCGTAAAGAGGACGAATTGGCGTGCAACTTGGTGTACTTTAGGTCGTAGCGGCAACCAATGGCTAAGTCCGGCGGGTTGCGCGATGTTCTCGTTCAACCTGCGAATCAGTTTGAACTCCAAGTTGGGTCGCGCCGCCGGCTTCATTCAGCACCTTCTTGCCGTCTCCGTTGTCGATGGCATCTGCTCAATACCTGAAATGAAGGTAAGACAATTTCAAAGCGCTCCGCAGACACTTCCACTTTTCTCCATCATAACTCGGCTTGAATGAGAAAGTTTAGCGATCATGTTTTTGTGTTGAAGTTGTCGCAGTTCGTCACAGAGTTGCGCGACAAATGTAGTTGGAAAATTGAGAAACAGGTAAACAACTTGACAATAAATAAGGAGAGATGGGCTCACAATTATGGACTATTTTGGGAGAGCACAGCATACCAATTATTAAAACATACAAAAAACGAATGGGATACGGTAATCCCTACAAATGGGTGCACAGTACGTTTACATGACGGTACGAGGAGAGAGCCGTGACACAGTTGAAAAATTATTTTGGAGAGGGAGTTTTTCGCGTCTGCACCTGGTGTCTTTTATGTTTTGAGAAGTTTTTGTCAGTTGTTGATCGATCATTGAACGACATAAGAGTTGAAATACTCTTGCTTTGACGGCTTGTTAGGCACCACACTCATTTCGCTTCCGTTTCAGGGGTTTCCTTTGAAGTTGAAGTGGCCGAATGATATTTATTACAATCGTTCTTACAAGATGGGTGGCGTGCTAGTCAACTGCTCGGTGATCGGGTCGGATCTCATCTGCACTTTGGGTACGGTCACTCTTCTGCCATTAGTCAACACCTTTTGAGTCGGAGCAATTTGGATGTACAGTTACACGCGCGAAATTGCGTCCCAGATAATTGCAGCTTGTGGCTGGCTACCGCGAAGCTGCAATAATGCAAATTTCGTTGTAGAAATGAAGATATATTTGGTTTTGCTGGCTCAATTTTCAAGGAACTCGTTCAGCTGCAAATATATATATTTTTTGTCTCTTTAACATTAGGAATTATATGAAATTTGTTTTTTATTGAGCGCGAATGACGAAGTGCATATTACAAAACCGTTAGCACCCAAATATCAGTACAAAAAAGTCAGGAGAACTAGCCTCTATAAAAAACGTTACGCAATAAAGGTCTCAGGTCGTTATACAAGGTCTATAGATAAACGCGTCTAACTGTAGCCATTTCAGGGTGTGGATTGAATGTGTCGAACAGTAATCCGACGATCTGCTTGAACGACATGTTGCCGGATAACTGCGGCAGCAGCCTATCCGTCGAGCAGGTCATCGCAGTCAGTCTATCTACTTTTGAAGGTTGGAACATGCACCTTTTTTTATGAACACCTTTGTGATGGAATTGGAGGGATTTTAAGAGGAGATTGATTATTGGAGAATGTTTTTCGTCCTTCTGACTCTTGTGCTTCAACCCCCCCCCCCCTCTTCTTTCCTCCCTTCTCAATGCTACATATCTTTTGCGGCATTGTTTCAAGCCTGGAAAGCGTTTTTCAACTTCTAAACAGATAGCGTCTCCTTTAGTAAAATAGAGAGAAATAGCTTATACCGACAAATGCGGATTGGCAGATTGTGACCAATACAATTGATTTGCAGTTATAAATGGTTTTTTGCCCTCTACGACACGTAGGGGGCCGAAAATTTGGGACCGACCACTATATCCAAATAACCGTTATAAGCGATACCGCTATATTCAATTTCTACTAGAATATTTTATAGAGTACTTATTTAACTTCACATTCTTCTTAGAACAGTTCAAGAGTTTTATCTACAATAACTTGTCCTCTTTTCAAAATTAGCCACTTCTTTATACCTTGACTCATGATAATCTGATCCTCCCGCCAAAATGTATACTTTTATAGGACTGGTGAAACTGTTCCAGCAAGGTGGTGCCGATGCCATTCTCCCGATTTACTACGATTATTGGCTGCATACGTAAGCTTTCTTTTATTTTTCTGACATTTTTTTTGACGAAAGTCGAACGCGTTCGGTTAAATGACGCCCTTACCCGATGACGTTCAGAGGGAGCTGATCAAAGAAGCAGAACAGAGAAATATTTCTCTTTACAATTAGAATGTAGAGGATTTCTAAAAAGTAACTCGCCACCTCAGAAGAAAATTGTCCAAGGGAGAGGTTAGTTATCGTCAACATTTTTCAATCAGTAACAGGGGTCCAACGAGGAAATAGTAGAATGCGAATTTAAGCGTATCATTAGCACAGATACCGTCAAGGAAAACCTCAGGGGAGACGGCGTTCCTGTTACTGATAAAGTAATTTTGAGAGTACTTCTGAGATCTCTTATATTTCTCACTTACACAAAAGTATTTTTAGGAGCGAAGAGGTGCTGTTAGCGGATCGACAAGAGAACGTACTGATTCGAGGCTTGGACCAGCACGGCTACTTGGAAGTGCGCAGTAGAAAGACGGGCAAAGTGTTCAGCGTCCATCCCGATGGCAACACCTTTGATATGATGAAGAATTTGATTAGAGCGAAGGTCGATTGATGCATTATTTGATTATGTGTTAATGTACTGATCACCGAGTGCGAAGACTTATGGGGTTCCTCTAAATTTTGTACTATAAGCGCCGCGGATTTGAAACTAAATTGGCGTGTTACGATGAAATCTTTTCCTTTTACGCGCGCCTTGAATATGTGACATTGAGGCCGCTTAACATTCGTGTGATGCGCGAAAAGTTATTATATGTACATTTGTTTGCCAAGAAAACTTTGAACTGGTGAGTCCTATCGTTAATATGTCAGATGTTGAAAGAGGATATCCAGCGAAACCTAATATAGTAGTGAAATTTTTTTTCATTATGTTGAGTATGCTCTAGTGCACAATCTTTTCCCATATTTATTACCCCTTCCGATAAAACACATTCTCTAGTTTAGAATAGTTGTTTCGCTCGATTTTTGATCAAATGCCAACAACTAAATACACGCCAACCGCTCTTCTTATTATTTTAATGAAGGCACGTATCCACTTTTAAATCGGTTCCTGGTGTCACTGTAGTCGGTGCCGAATATTGTAAATAGCTATTTCCCACTGCGAATGATTTTATGTGATCGTGAAATTTTTGGCTGTCATATGATTTTTGAATTCGACATTCTTAGTTGGCATTGCGTAGATGGTTGGCATTAACATCATTCAGGATCTTACACTCGAATATTTTGCCTCTTGAACGTATTAATTGAACTATATTGATTAGAGTAGATTCTCTTAGATCCCCTACAAATGCGTCACATAACATGCGAATGGTGTGATTTCTTCGAGAAGAGCAAACTTTTGTACAGTAAACATTCCTGTATGTGTCGACTATTTCATTAATATGAACAACTTTTAATCTAATGCGATGTTTTCTTGGATTTTATTGTCCTGTTCCTAGTATGCATCGATAATGTGGCACAGAGAGAGATATGGATCATTTATAGCGGCGCCTTTGAGCGCCAGTTTCAGAGAATACACTAATAAGATTAATTCTTTTAGCGATGTTTCGTGGAATACCTTTTGTCTATGTCGCATTGACTTGCTATTGTTTTTTATTGCCAATGCCTAAATGATCATTCCCTTATCTACATTGAAATGATATATAGCGTGTGTATGTTTATAGCGCTAAAGCGACAAAGTTAAATGAATGTTTTATCCATCCGACGTGATGCACGATTGTACACCGATAGCAAATCGAGATTAGCTTTTGACGAAAATAATGACCGTACCATTTAAAATGGCTCCGAAACGGTAGTTTGAGATGTGCAGTAATGCAAACTTGAGAGCAGTAATTCCAAGTAGCCTTATTAATTCACATTTTAGCCTATTGAAATGGTTTCGATAAAATTTAGAAATAGTGGTAAAATGACTGCTGGAAACTTGAATGTACGCACTCGTATTCTGAGAGGAAAGGAAAAAACGATAGTGTCGAAAAATCTAAGATGCACTGAATTTCGAATGATCTTGTGCGCTTTGCAAAAGAGTGGTACCTGCTCAGACACCGCGTTTACATCTGGGAAGACAGTTTTATTCTGCGCACAACGGAGATTGTCTAACTATTATTGTAGTACTTGTTGCTGTTAGAGCGCTCTCTTGAAATTGTGTTCACTGGTATACTTATTAATACAACCGATGCATATATGATTGTTAAGCATTATTTATGCTTAAAAATCGCCGTGGGGATCAGAATCTCTGGCTAAAACATGAAATTCGATAAAACACGTCTCCAGGGCTGTTCGTGCCTGCAGGTTCAGGTTGAATGAATCTCGCATAAAAAATTATTGTGCTATTACGGCGAACTTGAATGATTGCGATTTGCTGATGCTGGTGAGCCGTGTGACTAACCGAGCACAACATACCGTAAGGCGCACTCTACAACGCAAATTTTGCTGCAGTCAACTACCATATCGTGCAAAAGCATGAAATTCTGTTGTGTGGCATGTTTATAACGCAATGTTTAGCTCGGTTGGTCTAACCTCGTCTCATGTAACGGCGCAACTGTCCAAAATTGTGTGCTTTCCCAGAAATTCATTCATGCATCGATCGTATTCTTCCTATTTGCCTGTTTCTTTGGCCGTTTGCTTGCATCTATGCTAAGAACTGGATGGAGTTAGGAAAGACTCAAAAGGGAAATTTTACAATACTCACCATAAGTACAACTTAAGCTATTGTTTCACACCATAATCACGCTAACAAATTTGATCGTTGTGTATCATCGGCCGCAGAATAGACAACGTAGAACGGCGAAAAAGAAGCCGACGATGACGGTTATGGCGATGACTACTAGAAGAACGACGAGCCAGATTTGCAGGACGAAGCAGCAGTCTTTGTTCAGGTCGCCGCAACACGTATAATGGTAGAAAACCGTGTCATCGGGACACCTTAAATATAAGATATTAGTTCGAAGGTTGCGCGATGGGTTACTGAAGTGAACTCTGCATCACAACCGCAGATTGATTTAGTGTAAAAGTTATTTTAGTTCCTTGCGCACATTCTTACCGCATATGTTAGAAAGTGGGCGAAATTATAGATGTTTAACATTTTTGGAGGTATGATAGAATGTTAGTGTTGCTTGTCTAAAGTAACGTTCAGACTGACGCATCCTCATCTTCTCCGGAGATGGACTAGTTGACATTTAGTATTAACGCCTAGCGTGCTGGTAATCAGATTACCAGCCATGACGCGAGCATCGGGAAAGTGCCAAAGCGGCGTTAGGAAACACGTGTCCAACCTTTGGAAAAGAAGAGAAATAGAAATAGAGATAAATATATTCCATTTAAAAAGTGCCCGCTCAACTATGAAAATTTTCGCCACTCCTGAAGCAATAAACTGAGAATTACTCGTCGTAAGGCTATAGTGAGAGTATGTCACGGATCGCGGTCCGTCTCGCATAGGGCATCGACGTTCGTGAGGAGATTTCTAAAAGTTTCTCAAAATACCAAGAATAGTTCGCGTCAAGTAGCTCACGTGTTCCAACTTTCCGGTACATAAACATGCCTAGCTAGCCGTTGTTGCTGTTGTTAATCTCAAGAAACCGCTGTCTTCATCTGTGAAGGCGTTTGTCAATAAACCGTCGTGAAATTATTATACCGTAAATCCTCTAATAATCGCCCTGGGCGATTATTATTTCATAAGGGGTCTGAGGGGGGCGATTATTGGAGGGTGGGCGATTATTATTTCAATCGATGTTTGAATGAGGCAGTCGCTGGAGAGAGAACATTCGTTTCTTTCAATCGTCATTTTATTTGATAAAAGCGCTCATAAATACAAAGATTATGCGTTCTCAGTACTAGAATTTGAATAGGAATTCAGTGTTGACCTGCAGTGCACAAGCCTTTAATGTTTTAATCACTCTGAAGGGAGGCGGTTANTCCGTGTTGACCTGCAGTGCACAAGCCTTTAATGTTTTAATCACTCTGAAGGGAGGCGGTTATTGGAGGGTGGGCGATTATTAGAGGGTGGGCGATTATTATTTCATAAGGGCTCTGAGGGGGGGGCGATTATTAGAGGGGGGCGATTATTAGAGGGTGGGCGATTATTAGAGGATTTACGGTATGTTATATTTCGGGGGAGGGAAGTGTAAAATAAATTTCAGACCTAGGCACGCGATCGACGTTGCTGCTCAGTATAACCTAAACTTAAATCAGTTTCTCGTTTTAAATCTATACAAGAGAACAAGACTAGAACGCTCAGCAATTGCGTTTACGACTTTGCAATGAAATCCATTGACCTTTCTCCGATCACTGGTGCGGGACAGTACAAATAGTTTGATCCAACGTCATTAACGGATTTCGGCCATTCATCAGCGAATACTGGCAAGAGTGAGCCAACGGAAATGGCTAAGATGAAAAGTGAAACATTCACCACGAGCGTCATTTCAAAACACGACCGCAGCACGATAGACTTCAGTTGCAGCGCTGCTCTGAAAACCTGTAATTGAGTTGTTTACTACTTTTACGAAAGAATGTGTTGCCATTCGCCTAACTACCATCAGAGGATCCTCCCGTGGTTGAAGACTGAATGCGCGGGAACCGCCCCTTTTTCGATATATTACAGCCCTCCTCTCATTATTCAATATAAACTATATTACTGCAATTTTTCAGCTTCTTCTCGCTTAGTACTAGAATGGTGACACCGGTGACATATTAGGTTTCTAATTATAAGCCAGCTCAAAGACAGCTGTATCGCGCTCGCCTTTCCCTACACTTATAATATGCTTTCGGATAAAAGACAGCAAAATGTATGATAGTACAATATTCAACATGTCTCTATCAATGTTGCTCATATCAAAAGGCGCTATTAAAATTTTTTAAGAAAAACCTGCAATTATTGACTAAATATTTGCAAAAAAAATATCATTTTTCCATAAATAATATCTAAATATTAGTTTTAACGAGCTTCCGGTATAAAATTAGATATGACTCACACAAAAACTTGATCATGGTAAAGTATTGTATATTTTGAAAAAGAAAGAATAGATCTCAGTTACTAAACGAAAATAAATTTGCATACGCTAGTTCTATCATCTACTCGATAAGATATTTTCATCGACACGTTTTACAGCATGTACGACAACGCAGACGCGAGTATAAGAAGCTAAAGGAGAGGTGAATGTTTGGAGACATAAAGGACGAGTTGGTTATTTTGGTGTCCGGAACATGGGAAGCGTCATTGATTTTTAAAATGTGAAATATGAAAACAGAACAATCTTCCAAAACCGATTAGGAGCTTTCGAAGCATGCAAATATCTCTACTGAAAGGCACTTTAGAAGAGATTCCTGCTCAACTCGTACCGCCAGAGTAATCTTACTTTTGAGTGAAATCAAAATAGATGATGAGTGACATCACTGCGGAAATTCTTTCCTAAAAGAAATCACTCTGCAGGGCAGATTTGAAATTTTGATATCAAAGTAAATGAGTGCACAACTTAGTCAACTACACGCGCGTCCAAATTGTGATTACTCCACTCCTGTACCCGAACAACGACGTGCCAGGCGCAATACGGCCTTGACCAGACTTTGTTTCGGCCGATACCTCTATGTAACGTTCTCTTAGTGACGACGGCCCTAAGACGTGCGTCTCGCATACCTTGGCCTTCGACTACGACGCTGACGCATAACAAGTTTCCTATTTATGGGTTACTCTGCGCTCTATAGTGTTGTACTGCCTGTTGTACCAAATTGCGCGTCTCTGTCCAATCATATTCCATGCGTTGCCTAACAACTACAGAGAACCTTCACATTGACGAGAGGAAATAATGCAAACATACTTTTGCTTGAGTTCGCAGATGAGAAGCATGTTGTTTCTGCACCATAACTTCACAATAGCAATCGGTCAGAGGCGGTTTATCGTTGAAGATCAGCAGATCTTGAGCTTTAGATCACGGCCAATAGGGCCCCGAAAAACTCCAGACCAGGTCCAAGTTGACCGGAGCCGCGCCCAATGCTATAAACATTTCGAAATTTCGCTATTTTAGTGGTGATGGCGCAGGGGAGCGTATGTGAAAGTTCGTGCGCTCTGCTCATTCGCCTGTGTCTCTGTCCATCCTGAAAGGACTGCCTCGTTACAGACCGAGGGTTTTCCGTCCTCACAATCCTATCCTGCAATATACTAACCAATTTTTTATCAAATAATTTAATTATATAACACCTTTGTAATGCTTGTTACCCAAAAATCAAACAATGCATAAAACATCGCAGAATCGATTAAAATGCGCTATTCATTATAAAAACACTGCGCAGAATCAAGAGAATGGCAGCACTAAAGGGAGAGACGACACATTGTGGCGCGAGAATGGAGCTGTCAACCCATCAGTAGTGATCTGCTATGTGCGCCGCAAAAAGTGCATCCTATTTTCGCAAATCTGAATGCGAAGTCGCGTTCAGATTCTGACTGCCTTTAAATTTGCCGCCGTGACAGCGCCCAAGAGCTTACATTGCATAATCTCAATGGATGTAGCATCATATTTCAGTCAAATGAAACCTTGTACCAAATGGTGTGAGACGCTGCCTGCGGAACTCCTATTCAAGCGGCTGTGGTTTTGTGAAACAGCGCTCAGCTTCGCCTGCTTTCACATGCTGGTTTTATATTTTGTTTGTGTAGCGTATGGTGATGCGCTACCGTAAGGCGCAACAGACTGTTGTTTCATTTAATCAACATATTTCTTATCTCTGTGTTAAATACTGATGTTTGCAAAAGCGCAGAGATCAGAGTACCGACAGGCTAACAACTCTGCAATAGGATTTCGACTAAAGAGACGTCGATGCAACATTACTTTCATGCAAATGAATTTGCGTCGCCAGATGTATCCTGACAATTTGAACATATAACAGCTTCAAAGAATGTTGCTTGTGAGCAAATTAATGATTTTGTATGCTTAGTTGATCTCAAATCAGTAATAAATTGCTTTCAGAAGTCACTCTACTCTGCTATATTTAAGTATACTTTTGATAAGTGTCATGCTTCAGATATTGAAATATATTGAATGGGTATAAGATTTTCTCAAAGACGCACCTCCCTTAACAACAACGCTCGAAAGTGTTCATCGATAGTAACAGATATTCCATAGAATGCAAGATAATACGCGCATCACTGTCATGGCACAAAGTTCACCTCTGAAACAAGTCTAGTGACGAAAGAGAAAGAATGCAGCAAGGTTTACAGGTCAGCATGGCGACTTGATCAAAAGAGAGTATTGTAGGGTTAATCACCAGTGCCTCCTCTCGCAACGCTTAGCGCCGAACTTGAGACAGTTATGAAAAATAATATGAAATGTAAATATCCATGCTAAATTCAGGCGATTTTGCATAACGCTGCCAAAAAATAATTCAGATTTTTAACTATCGAGCCTGAATTATAATACTGGCATATCAGCGCATATGAATTCCTGATATAGTCAAATAATTATGAAGATCAGTCACAGAAATTGATCAATTAGTCAAAACGGGAACAGGTTTCACCGCAATTTCCAGTTCAGCAGTGGCGCCTTTCTTGTCTCGCCTCTACTACTTTCAAAGTGCGGCGCCAAGCGAGATCACGCAAAACTATTTCTGCTCATTTTCGATTAACTGTGCGCACCTGACTTTGCCATATCAATGTACACTTTCTGTTTACTCTCGTGTGTTCAGCGATTGAATGTAAACGAGTGCTGTTGTCCCTTTGCTTAATGAATATTTAGATATTTGACTTTAAATGTGCTGAAAGAGAAGTATACAGTGTAATACATATGAGCGGAAATAATATATGTTTATGTAAACAGCAAATTGAAGGTTAGGCTGATAATTCTTCGACATTTGTTACAAAACTCCTACCGATAATACTGACTGATGCAGTTACAGTGTGACGTGTATATAGCGTTATCACTTATAAAGGTAAATTCGTAATAGCGGTCAGGTTTGACTGGTCCCGAAGTTTTGATTTCTTATATTTTTTACAGGACGAAAGGCGTTTATTATAGTTAATCCCTTGAATCGCTCAAAATCTGTTGATTCCCATTTACTGGCAGAAACTATTCCCACTGTATAGCTGAGAATATAGTTGCGTGCACTGGCGTAGACAAAGTGATCGCGCTCCGCCAAATGGAGGCGTTAATGCTAATGAGCAAAATTTTTACCTCTCCAGATTTATAGTTCTATTTGATTCTTAGTCATAGGAGAAATGGCCGCTGTACTGTGACGAGACTTTTCAAAGTCGCAAACATGTTTGTTTCCTGTTGTTCATTTTCGTTTGTTATTTGGGTGTCTGACTTGGATCTCACCTCGTGTCCGCAATCGTCATTATACCTTCTTTATTAGTGCTCTTCAATGAAACTTGCTCATCCTGATAGCTACAGATTTCTTTCGCTTGTCTCGCTAACCAATATCGAAATACACGCGGTCTTACCTTGCGCGTTCATAATTAACAGTCGTAATTACTATCTAATCTCTAACCGATTTATTTTAGGCGAATCCTTTGAGACGCGGCTATTGGTGTCCACCTAGTATGCTGTATATGCTGACAAGATTGTATTGCACAAGTTTAGCTTATATTAATCTAGCGTAAACCCTTGTTCTCTACGCAATAATACTGAAAATTAACAGCGAAAAATGACTTATTCGCGCGGGCTGATTATCAGCCTTCTTTTTCATACTTTTTTGGGGGCAACGAACATATATCAGACAACAGCTTTAAATGTTCTAAAGCAGTACATAATGCCGTTCGCCAACCAGTCGTATTATGATCACTACGGCGTTGCTCTCGACGCAGCAGGCTATTCGTGGCTGTGGGCAAGTTTGCAGGCTTGTCAAATTATTGGCACGATGTGCTCTGCGTTGATTCTGGTGCCTCTGATGGACATGTACGGACGAAAGACGACTGTGATGGTATATTCGAATGGAATCTTATTAGTTGGACTTCTCTGCCAGGTAAGACGGACTTTTTTAATTTGCCAGTCGGCCGTATTCCTGATCAGGAGGGGCAGGTATCAAGACCATTTTCATATAGCTTCTCACCAAGGATTTTTAGTTTTTGACTCGTGCAGTATTTATTCTTTTTATACCGAGGATTCTTTCAAAATCAAGAAACATATTTTCCATATTATTTCGATTTGAAAAACATTATCTTTGAATTGAAAAACATCCTTACTAAAGTGAAAACAGTTTATGTTGGCTGATATGGTAGATAAATAGTATAAATATTGTACCTCTTGGAGCGATCTATCAAAGGCGCGTCATAATCTATCGTTCTGTAACAATAGTTTCAGATAATATTTGGTTTATTCCATCAAACTCATTAGAAATTGTCCAGTTAGAAGCACCAAGCCAATAACGTGTTATAATCAGCTCCACACTCTCGTCCTATGTTCACTTTTGGGTCATCCTCTACCTAAAATGAAGAAAACAAGAATATAGCCTAAAAGTTAAATCCGTAATGGCACAGAACTTTTGCGCCCATATTTATGAACTATGCAGGAGTTTATAGCGGGAACGCAGAAATATAGTCGTCAAGACGCATAGGTTCTAAACAAAGCAATCCATTCCTTTGACTATAACAGCAACACGCATCAACCGTATTTCTCTTAGCATTCCTCTCCATTTATTAGCGGGAGCGGCAAACATCTGGCATGCTTTTAGGAGTAAAGGTTTCAAATTAATTGAAAAATTACAGATGTTGGCAAAACCCGTGAACAGTTTCGAACTGTTCGCGGTGGGACAAATTCTCGGCGGCATAGCATGTGGTTCGGTGAAAGTGATTTTCCAGCTGTTCGCGGAGAGCACGCCAACAGCTTACCGAGGTTTGATTACATTTCGATTGTCTGGCTCGAGAAAGGGCAAGAACAAGAGTTATCTCTATTAAAATTTTGTCACCACTATTTTCGCAGTTACAATTTAAGAAAACACGATGATTGATCGGATTAATTTTGCGCCACGGCGTTTTTCCCTATTCACAGAAATCAATTAAAGTCATATATTTTCGCCTTGAAAGCTAACATATGATTATGAATACTCTTACTCCATACTAAATTATGATAAAACAATAGAATCTGGGTAATGGTAGCTTCTAACTGTATCTCATGGTCGTGGGCTTATATGAGTAGTAATTTATGCTATTCTGGTGAATGTACTGTAGAAAATAATTGCAGGAACCGTTTCATTACTGTACAGCTCCTCCATTGCTATGTGGTGCTTGCTCGGAATAGTGCTGGCATTCCCATTTCTGTTTGGTTCTAACGAAATGTGGCCTTGGTTCTTCTTTCCCAGCGTTCTTCCATGCATTCTTTACTTCATCGCCGCGTACTTTGTACCAGAATCTCCCAAGTTTCTTTTCCTTCAAAAAGGAGACACAGCCAAAGCTATTGAAGCAATTCAATATTATCATGGTGAAGACGCAGATATTGGTAAATAAATCTTTTCCGTTCAGCAGAAGCACAAATCAAGTGAATTATTAAAATTTATACACAGGAATTCTGTAAATCTATATATGCACATTCAATCGTGAAATAAAAAGAGCTGATCACTCACATTTGTGCAAAAAAAAGACATCAAATGCTGTTCTTAGAAGGGGTGAAGTGGAAAGCAGTTATATTTTAACATTGGTTTCAACTTAATTCATTTAGCATCCCTGTCTCATTTAGCAAAGATCCTGCACCGCTACGAGGGCGAAATTGTCGACGAAGAACATCGAAACAAGCGGACGATTGGTTACCGCCATTTGTTGGTGAATGTGGTATATCGACGCGCCTTAATAATCTGTCTAGTGGCGAATATCTGTGCCAATTGGCAGCTGACCACGGCACTGGTGCAATATTCGAACGGGCTTGGACTTTACTTCGGCCTAAGCGCCATGGAGTCATTGACGATAATTCTCATCATGGTATGTTTGGACACTTCTTGCGTTCAATTTCCTCGTTACAAACAAACTGGGACTAAATTTTGCTGAGCGAGAAAATTGGGCAATTTTGGTGGCTTTCTGCGCCACGGATAAGTAATCAATCAAATTTTAAGTGATTGAAACTTTTGATAGTTTATAATTTGAGTGCGACTAGTTGATTCATAGCAGCTGATCAATTGTACAAGTCTAAACAAACAAAATTCAGTTCAGACGGCGGCTACTGCGCGATTTCAGAGACAATAATTCAAGCGCGACGATTGGAGCTTGTAGTCTGTTACTTCGAAAAAGTTCTTTTCAACAATAGCTGAAAATTTTTCGGATCTGTCTCATTCTCCGTTCGCGTTCGTCCAGGACGCAAATTTCTCGCTTGCACTGATCCTTGCCTCATACCTTCAGGGATTCAGAACGTAACTGTTGGGACTATATCACTCTTCATGACCGTAATTTAACTTTGAAAATGCTAAAATAACATCTATTTAAATCGCCCTTTTGCTTTGGGGCCGCATTACAAGCCGTTCATTCGCCGTAGTATGCGCGCAAAACTCTTTATTCCGTGACGTCACTGAGCTGGCTTTATTTCGCGTCCTTTATTATGGAGTTGAGTACAACTTAAGCCAAAGTATATCCCCCAAAGCACGATTTAACTCACGTAGGCGATGTGAAACCGACCCATTATCTCCACTTCCCTCAGCGATTTGACATAAATTATAGGCAATCTACTATGTTATTGTTCGCTTTGTGGTCGCTATAGTGGGAGTGAATCGCATGGGACGAGTCCCTTTGCTTATCATTTCCGCTTCGTGCACATCGCTAGCTGTTCTCATATTGGCAATTGAAATGAACATGTACAAGCACGGCGCTCTGCCACATTGGCTGAAGATTTCTATGATATTTATTTGGACGTTTATGTTATTCTCTGCTGACGGCATGTCAGTGGACAGCATAACAATGATGCTTGTTGGAGAAGTGGCGCCAAATGTGGTTGCTGGAAAAATACTTCAGGTATTTATTGCTAAATAATGATGTTAATACGATAACATTTGAACGAAAACGCGAAATATATCAATATCGATCAATAAACAATGTAATAAAAATAAAAGCGAACGCAGAAGAATGCGAAAAAATTTGATATATGCAGGCTTTTCTTGTAATCAAATCTAATGTGGTGTAAGAAAAATTAGAAAGCGTTTCTTATATACGGATTTCTCTTTTATTCAGATTTCTTTATATAGCAACTTAATGTAGAATATTTACAGAAAATAATTTCTTAAGTACCATTTGTTTTAAATAATTTTATTAACCTAAGATAGGGATAAGCATACAAGTAGTTGCTATAACATTGATTCAAAAGTGTATTTTTATTCTTAATGCGCAAAAATGCACGTTTAGCATTATAACTGATTTATGAAGGCAGCGGTTTTAAAAAAAACTGGTTACTACTTGAATAAAGTATGGGAGCCTACTCCTTGTGGAGGATAGTGCAAATCCCTACAAGGAGAAGCCCTGTCAGTTCCCAATCAGCCACTTTATGCATTCTACCAGTCCGTTCACTAAGATCTGTCTATTACAGGTGTGCATCTTTGTCAGCCAACTCATCTCTTTCATCATCGTTCTCACCTTCCCGCCTTTGATGACGGCTTTCGGTTCCAGAGTGCTCATCTGTTACTCTGTTTTAAGCGCTCTAAGTGCTATTATATTCTACTTCTTTGTTCCTGAGACAAGGGGAACGGACGTTGATGATATGATCCACAAAATATCGATATGCTACGTTGGGCAATTGCGACGCGCCAGTCACGAACTTGGCGACGATACTCAGCCACTATTAGCCAGACCTCGATTGAGGAAACTTACTTCATATATGTAGTATTTTGTGTTCGTATTTTTCTATAATAGCACAAATAAATTTTAATGGGAATAAAATTGTACTGTAAAGTCGCCTTCAGTAAAAGGACCTACGGACGGTTTGACAATATGCATAATTTGACGACAGTGACGCGCGCGGCAAATCTGAGAAACGACGCAGGAGGAAGCGCGCTCACACTAAACGAACTTATAGGCACCGGTTATTTTTTCATTTTATGAATTACAGTCGAAGGAGTTCATTTCAAGCTTTTCTTGCTGAACGCTACTCCTTTTTCTTTTCAGGGTGTTTTTAAAAATTTGAAAGACGTTTTATGAGATTTAACACGGCATTCGAGTTTGCATTATTAACTGCAAATAGTTTTGCTTGGGCTGTAATTTGGTACCTTCTTAAGTACAGGATGTGTCAAAAGTTCATGAACAAATTTGATATCTTATAAATTTGTGAAAAGGCAACTAATTTCAATGCAGCTTTTTGCTTCTGATTCACTAACTTAGATCTTTCTGCAATCTCTAAAACTGGTCCATTTTGAGTCATTTTGAGTTAGCTTTGAATAATGAGAAATTTTGAATATAATATAGGATGATCCGAAAGCCATGAACGATTTTATTTTTGAATAACTTTGCACAAAGAGATTGGATTGAGTCGAAAATTCCCACACTTATTCTATGAGTAGCTTAATTTTGTTTACAAAATATTTGTTCAATTTAGATAATTGGTAGCCGAGATATAACTATTCAAAGAATATCACTTGTTTTAAGCTATTTGCCTTGAGAGTTATCGTTATGCGCGACGCATCAGAGCGCTTTTTTGTTTCTTTTCTTGTAGTTTTCTGTCATTCCACTTTTCACATTTACGGACAAGGATCACGGTTATCTCGAGTGAAAAGAAGCAGAGGAAAGTAGGAAAAATGGAAAGCTGCTTATAAAGAACTGAAAAGCGTTCTAAATACCTGCCAACCGCTTATTTTAGAAGCAAAAAGTGCCCATAGATTAAATTAAGAGTGTTTCATTTTCTACATTTATAAAAGTTTGAAGCAGATAATATAATTTTTCGAATCTAAGTGTATACCGAAGTTGTATATATATATATATATATATTAATGTCTGTTTTGCATTAAGAGAACAATGTGCTGGTCAAAGAACATACAAATTGAAATGAAGTGTCTGAATAGTAGAACCATTTGCGTTGTACCTCCTATGCTTGCATTTAGTAATGTTATTACATGTAATTTGTGCTCAAGTAACTTTCTGATCCTTACTCGCCCATGAAACATTTTATTCGCTTTAACCTTGAATATAGACGTAATGCAATTTATCACCGTAGTAATCTTGCAAGTCCTCTTTCTCAGCGCGGACAGAAGCTTACTCTGACGTTAAGTCGGATGGATAAATAAAATATATTTTTTGCAATGATTACTTTTTATGCTTCAGTAAAGTGGGGGAGAAGTGAAGAGGAAAATTTGGCACAAGCAAATAACGGTACATAAGAGTTTTCGTTTGGCTTTGACTTGAATTATCTATAGGCACTAATTTGAGGCAGCGTTTTACAGCGAATTTAACTTACCCGTAGAAGCAGTCCCGCTGAAATAAATCGTATTCCGTCGAGAATTGATTAGCTGAACAACAGTTTCACAAATGAAAAGTTTTCTCGGATCGACCAAATCCCGTAGGTGGCATGCTTCTTGATAAGAGTGATCTATGGTTTGATTTCTGTTCCTAATTGCTGGACTATTGAGGCGCTTTTCAGCTGCCCCGAAGCCGATCTGCCGACACAACGTCATATGGATTGCTTGGAGAAAAGTACATATATAAGCCGAGTCACTTTTAGTTGCGCTCTTAGATCACTATTGAAATTTGTGCGAAATCTTGCTTTCCTTTTGATGTAACTTAAAAGACTTAAAATTACAAAGTAAACAAACAAAAAAATTATCATAACCGTCGCTAATAAACTTTTGCATGACTGCAGCGACATAGGGTTGAATATTCATACATAAATTCAAAAACGTAGTTATGGTCGAATAATATAAAATCATTTGAAATTACGCTAACTGTGGCGTAAGTATATGAGGTTATCAGGAAAACTCTATAAACTCTCAGTTTATGCTCCGTACTGTGTTATAGTAAGAACTGCGAAACTTTAAATGGCGTGTCGCAACCGTAGGAGCATCCTCGCCGTCGAACGTGACTTTCACCTATTGACTCTTTATCATTTGATTCTTCTAATTTTCATTAGGACACTTTCCTTTATTGAAGAAGGATTTTGTACTATTCAGTTTCAATAAATGTCATTTTAACAACCGTTGCTACATAAATTTCTCTTCAGACGTTTACAGCAAGCCTCTTACGTATGGATATCGACACTATTTTACGTACAGCGTCGCCTTGGGCGCTTATTATTGTTTCAACGGTGTCCTTATTAGGCAATGGAACGATACTGATGACTGTGGCAAAGAATCCCATGCTTAGGCAAAAAGACTGCCTTTACTTGATCGCCGCTCTTGCAGTTGCCGATTTTCTCACAGGTAAGCCAGTCACTTGCTTGCTCTTGTTATATACCTCTTCCATTTGAATGAGGACAATTTTCATATTAAACAGAGCGCTTTTCAGTTGTTAAAGAGGGCGCTCTCTTAATCAAGAAAGGGCATTTTCTGTACTAATTCGACTTAGAAAAATATCCTT
Organism: Plectus sambesii; assembly: GCA_002796945.1. Lineage (NCBI taxonomy): Eukaryota > Metazoa > Nematoda > Chromadorea > Plectida > Plectidae > Plectus > Plectus sambesii. The sequence goes on along the minus strand of NIUQ01000502.1, from coordinate 25,812 downwards.
TTCAATTCTGAAATCGTCCTCTTAGAATTACAGAGTATCCTGTTTTTTATAGAAAATGTTCATATAAGACTATTAATGGTACATTTTTCACAATTTTTGTTATTAACAAAATTGGGGACTGTTGTAAAGGCAGTGCGGGCGATGTGAATCTGCTACTAACTCTGATACAATTGTTAGGCTCGACAGGATAAAAGATTATGCAGCATAATCTCAGTTTACTTTTACTTTATTCTATCGATGTTATCAGTTTCCATCATGATCCCACGAATCGCAAAGAGCTTTCCTTTTTATCTTTTTTCATTGGTTCAAAAAAGTGTCGTTTTCCACTTCTAGTTATTTTCTGCACTTGCTTTTCTCGTGCAAGTTAACGCTTCGACGTAAAGTTTGAACAATTTTCTCTGCTTTTTACTGTACGAGCGTTGTAAGAATAGCGAGACAACTCTAGGTATACCTTTTCCAAATTAGTAATTTCGTGTTCCTTCTTCGCGCCACCTCAATTTGATAAAGTGAAGAAACATTTAAAATGCAGGTGCATTTTGTGACGTCAAAGCTCCTTTTGATTTCTGATCACTTGAATACATTAATCAGAAACAGCTGCTTGATACCAACGCACGATATCGATGGACGAAAAATGGAGACATGTGCTTTTTCAAATCCAAACTTCCTTGACGATGTAGTCTTTAATTAAATGCGATATGATATGACAAATGGACGATATGAGCGTAAGACATGGCGGAATCCGGCTCGCTGAGCCACAATTGTACTCTGCCGGTTTTCAAGAACTGTAGCTCGCTTAAATAAGTCTTTATTGATTCAATTTAGAATGCTACGTTAAATCTTTGCGGGATAAAAAAAGTAAGAGTCCGGGAAACGAATGAAACCAGGAAAGTTAAGTAAACGTATAGAAAAATCGACCCAATCCACTATTCGTACAGAGTGCAATGATGCTAATATCAGTTCAGTGGCCTCTTTCCCAAACCTTCTTTAATTGCAACTGTTAATGAGATTATCTCCTTGAGCAAATCTCTACTGTATTAGCGAATTAATCATGCTGTCACTATTCCTCAGCCGCATAGGATGTTAATTAGGGTTGTAACGGGAACGGGGAGTCCCCCCTCTCCGTCCCCGTCCCCGGAATTTGACTTTGTCCCCGTCCCCAAAATCTGAATTTGTCCCCGTCTCCGAAATTCCCCGTCCCCGGAATTCCCGATTCCCCGTCCCCGTTACAACCCTAATGTTAATTATTGCATTATACCATAGTTGCTTTCAGCCGCCGGCACAATCCCCTATTCTATCAACACGCTGATGAATGACTACGCCAACTGTTCAATAGGAAGCGTTTTCTGGTCTGTAGCAGGCAATGTGAGCGGCGTCCGGATGAATCAAATCTGCACGCTCTTTCTAAGCATCGACCGACTCTACGCTCTCTTTCGCCCCTTTGCCTATCGCGCCAAGAATCATCTGAAAATTGCCAAATCTGTCATTGCTATCAGCGTTGTATGGGGCGCCTTCGACATTGCCATGAATACAGTTGGCAGGGATATGGATCAGGTTTGTGACCTCAAATTTTTAATCGAAACATGTTTCTCGGTTAGCTAGCGCAAATAAACAGTAAAATTCTGCTACAAGGAACTGCTCAAACTGTACCATTTCCACTTTAACAAGGACACTCTCTAAATCAACACAGCATACTTTCCACTTCAAACAATATTTCTGATACGGAATACGTTCTCTTTGAACTGAAAAGCGTTTCATTTGAAAATATATCCTTAGAAAAGTGGAAAATGGCTCATATGAAGGTAGATATGCAAATAAAGTGGAAAAATTTTCAAAATCTGAAAAGTTTGCGTTTAAGTTAAAAATCGAATGCCGAAAAGGCTTGAAGAGAGGAAGAGAAATAAGACTCTCTCACCTGTAAGTCATACTAGGGGAACGAAAGAAACGCGCAATCTTTAAAATTTTGATCAAAAAGAAAAGCGCCGACCACCCTAATCTGATGGGTTGTCCGGAAAGTCCTCTATAAGTTATTTACCTCAAAAATAAAGAAAAAATCGCCACACACGAGCCAAAAACACAATGGAAGCCATAAAGCAGCATAGCTCCCAACTCATGCATCACCCCCTTTTATTCGTTGAACCTAGCACCCAGCGATTACTGACTCTTTGCTCGGATGAAATAATATCCTAGATCTTATTTGTGCCATAGTGATTCTATAGCGCAAACATCATTATACATTTGAAGAATTTTTGCATTCTCGCAAATTGAAAGCATTTATTTGAAGGTGAAATTGAGCTGCACGATGGCCTCGTCTTATGGTGATTTGTTCAAAATCTACCGTTTGTACTCAAACCTCGTCTTGAACGCGCTCACTCAAGTTATCTATCTGGGCGTCTTCTACAAACTCCGTCGTATGAAACGTGATCAGACGAGCAAAGAGGCTAGAGATAGATTTGCTCAGGTAGGATTCGTAATTACTTTTATATTTTTATATTCTGTGCATCTTCCGTTGCGTTTTGAAGATATTAAAAACATTTTAAAGAGCAAGAAATTATTGAAAATAATAATAAGTAAAAGCTTAGTTCACTATACTGATTTTAAAATTCTAGAAAAATCATTTAGAGGAAGTTACCGAGTCTCCCCAAGGAAGCACCTTTTTCGCTAAGTCAATAAGTGCACCTTCTTTAAAAATTGTCAGCGTTGCGGCATTTCAGCAATTTTCCAGCGCTCCGCTTGTTTAATGACAGATTAGTTATACGCTGTTCGTGTAGCAGTTTCACTGTGGCATATGGAATGTATAGCACTAAGAATTGCAAAAAATTACGATTATACGGCGAACGTTTCCCTCATATTCGCATATTTGGTGATTCAATGCGATTAGATATCATAATATTTATTGTGGCATCAGTTCTTTTTAGTCAGTAAATTGCTGCAGACCATTATTTTAAAACTATCAATTAAATAAAAAGTGCTCATATTTGTTTTACTTCTTATTGACATTAAACAACTCGAATATAATACTTCATACTTTTACATGCGCGCAATTAAATAACGTTTTTAGGCCAATTCTACGTTATCGTGGCTGTTCCTGGTGTCGCTTCTGTTGATGACGATCCCTTCAATCTTCTCCGTTTACGTCAGCATTTCCAAGTCGCCAATAGGAAAAATAGCGTCTCCTGTGCTCACTTTTTTAGTAGTACTCAATGGCGCTTTCAATGTTTTCATCTTTGGATGGAAGCATCGAGAATTCAACAAAGCCATTAGGGGCGTCTTTGGTCAAAAAACAACCTCAGTCAGCGATATCACTGAACCTCATATATTTTTTATAACCAAACTGCGTAATTCGTTTAGCAGCAGGCTTGCAGCAGCATGATTCGAGTAACCGATAAATCGTTTTGGATGAATCTAACAACCAGCTGGCATGAATATATCCACACTTTTGCATTTTTAGCACGTTGAGACTCAAAATGATTGAATAGTGTGCAGGTAGAGTCGGTCATAGAATGTTCTTAATAAAGGAGGCAAATATGAGAAATCTATTGTGTCCTGGATCATTTCATGTATTAAGATACAGAATATACTTTAGTATTGTGATTTATAACAATCGGAGCATCCAATTAATTTTTTATTCTTTGTGTTCTTCGCTCAGTTTAAGCTCGTTTCAATAGACACTTAAAAATGCGATTTTTGGATATCTGCTATCAAATGAATGCATGTACTTAGGTAATTTTATTCATCGATTTGAATCGTCTTTTGTACGCCAACATGCAATGCTCGATAAATAGGAGGTTGAACAAGATTTGAACTGCAAAATAATTTTAGAATTTAAGAGAATGATGAATATTAGAAATACCGACTGATTTTCAAAGCTTTGCGAAATATGACCGAATCGCCTGTAGCCGTCAACCGCTGTTATACTATTCTTTGTCGTTGTGAGTTCCAAAAACCAGCCCGCGCTTAAAGGGGCTATTTGATCATGCAAACAATTTGATTCATATCTGGGTAAGAGATGGAACACTTGAAGAAGTATGCGCTAATACTGATGCTTGATCATAAATATTTCATATAATATCACATATTGATCACAAATAATAAATTGCCCGCATAAGTAGTTCAGTTTTTGAAATCAAAATTAGCATTAGCTTTTGCGTTATAGCAAGTCCTTGGCCCAGCCTTCCAGAGTACTAACCGAAAGCAAGCACAGACTCTTATTTCAAAGAACTGTCAAAAGTACAACGGTTGCGATGACAGCAATGATGTACATGTGGTTAATTAAGCGATCATGCGACAATCGCACAACATTCACTCAGTTCTTTTGAAAATGTTTTGAGAAGGTATCAGAAGACTGGTGTTTGATTCTTGCTCTTGCTTCGAACAAATATGATCATACACGGTTTGCACTATCATTGAAAACATGGATGTGAATGTTTGGTGACGAACAAAGCGTTCTATTATCGCATTCTGAAGCGAGCGGCTACATTCTCCTTGTAACTTCATATTGTCTTCAGGCCTTTGTAAATGAGGCACATGCGTAAGCAAAACCAATTACACGCAGTATCTTAATAACAACCTTTCACAGTGAGGCGTCAGGTATCAATTCTACTGTCACATGACGAAATAAGATTCATCGGTCTTCGTTTCTCCGCAGTTACTGCTTCAATCGAAAATCACTAGCAGTTAAGCTTGTTCTGAAAATCGCCGCTATTGAAACTCTATTAGCAGATTCATGATGGAATCGTATGACGTGGTTCAGGAACTTTCGTTTGTATACAGTATGTACATTACGACGGGCGGACTGGTAATAGTCGCGAATCTCATCGTTATCGCGACGTTTTTGTCTAACAAACAGCTGCGATCAAAATACGTCATGCTTACCGCTCTCGGTTGCGCTGATATTCTAGCCGGCATCGGTACATTGGCGACTGGCTGTGAGCGTCTTAGGAATTACCAGATGTGGCCAAATGTTCCAGTGAACATGACAGTGGCCGACTGCCTGCAACGTGTTGGACCTCCGCTGGAGGTGATTGGTCGTCAGCTTCCTGCCGCGGTCTGTCTTGCTATTGGTATGGAGAGAGCCGTTGCAGTGTTCAAACCAATTTTCTACCGTAATAAACTACACGAATCGCTTAAATACCGCTTACTTATGATATTTTGCAGTTTTGCAGTTGTCTTGTTTGGCATAGTTCTGTCGTACATACATATTGTTTTACCCGACAGAGCCCGACCGATGCATTATGACTGCACTGCACTGGCATTGTATTCGCGCGATTACATCCTTTGCTTTCGTATGGTGACAGTTTTCGGCCAGTTGTTTGGCTTTCTGTCTTCCGCAACAGCATTTCTGTTTGCGCGGAATCAAACGCGATTGTCGCAGTTTCGAAACAGACAAATAAAGTCCGAAGTGAGGCGCTTTAATACCGTTTTAGCTCTGTCTACTTTCTCAATGTTGCTGGCCGGTTTCCCAGCGCTTCTGTCGCTTTTGGGAATGACTGGAACGATCAAACTTCCCTTAAAAGTTAACAATTACATTGCTATGGCTAGCAATCTCAACTCATTTCTTAACCTCTTTATTTACACGATCTTGAAACCAGAATTTCGCTCGCACATTTGCTTTTTCGTTTTAAGAAAGGAAGCGAAGACCAATTTGTGGACAGCAACAAGGATTGTTCCATCCCATTTGAATAGAAGTGAGCAAAAATAAAAGCTTGCTATCGATGCTTAAGATGAAAAAACTGAGAGCAGTAAAATATCAAATGCTAATCATCATTTTTAGGGAAAAATTGCACCACACGTTTGCTGTACGTTGTTCGAATAGTGAATTTTCTATCTCATTTGATTATCATCTTTTGTTGATGTTAACTAAAATAATTTGAGTAAAGATTTGATTTTCAATTCGAAATATTCGGATAATAAAGATTCGAATAAAGTTAGGCAGGCTTTTGCTCCGAAAATGTTTTCGGAAAAAGTTTTTTTATTGCTTGCAAAAAATATGTAGTTTCGGTATGTTAGATGTGCTGATTGTACCATGTAAAACACTGCTGCAACAGACCACCAATCAACAGACCACCCTTTATTATTCTGCTTTCCCTATAAACCATTCGACGATGCATATATGAAAACTGACGACGAAAATCAACGGGAAATACGTCGATCCTGGTGTGTTTCATATTGTTTATCGTTGTTCATTCAAGAACAATCTGCGCCTCTGCCGTTTTAAAGCTGAAAAAAATATTTGGTTATTCATTTAAAACGTAGAATCAGTAGTTTGATAGGTACGTACGTAGAAATATGTGCCGGCGATAGGGGCACCTAATGCCTTTCCTTCTGTGCTCTTCAGAAAAGCTGTGACAGTTGTGAATTTCCCCCCAGCTGAAGTCGGGGCCAGGATACCAGTCGCCGAATCAATGAAAGTTGGGATTGATAGTGCCAGAGTATTAGAGGTTTTGAATACCAATACCACGTGCAGATGTTTCGCTGAAAGTTAGCTGAGATTAATCATAAAACTGCGAAAGAATCATGACGTCAATGTTTGAAAAGAAGGTAATAACATATTTTATTATTACCAAATATTAATACGACATCCTTAATTTCTGTTACTTTCTGATAATTTGTCGATAAAAGAATACGTAAAAAATGAACAGGCAATGGTCGATCATTAGTAAATCAAGAATCCTTCAAAAAGAACACATGAAGCCAAAAATAAAAATATTATAATAAGTCAAATTGTATGACTCTATGATATTAATATGTTATTAGGCATTCTTATTCTTATTAATACGCTATTACGCATTAGCTAACAAAAGACGAAATAACAATCGCAGCAAAAGAAACCTTCTGAAATTTAGGTTAAAAGATTAATTTGTTCATTAGTTTATGAAAAAGTGCTCCGTTGAGCACTTTTCACAATATTCCGCATCTCTTTCGATTATTTCATTACATTTAGATGCACGGTACGTTGACGAAAGAAAGGCGGCAACTAACTCGTATACTGTGGAGTGAATGAAGCTGGGCCGACGTAGCCAGCCGCTGCCCATGTAGAAACGCCAGCAACTGGTGTTACGCTTGTCCCCAATGCAGTTAATAACACTTTGAATGGCTTTTCAGGAACTTCTTCAGCAGTTGCAGTAGCGGCAGTCGCGGGCGTTCCGGCAGTTCCAGTCAGGTCATAATTCCAGAGGAGAATGTCCTTGTTGGTTGTAGCATCTGCAGTTTTGTTCGCGAATGCGATAGTAACGCATAACTTTTAACCCGAGGCGAGCAAGGAACACCGGGGTGCCTACTACCCTCCGAAACTCCCGGCGTAAACATTCCGGACAGGACGTAGCTGAGGAGGTGGCCGGATAGGAAGAAGGAAATTCTCCATGGTTTTTTGATTTTCGCTCCCACTCTTCGCTGCTATAATCTGCTTTGACCGCCCCCAAGGATCCATTAATTAAGCTTCGGTCTGGCAACTGGAATTAGTTTCTGATCCAATTTAAGGCGTTATAATCAGTTGACTAGAATAGGACAATCAAAATGTCTGCTATTTAAACGAACCGAAAATCAGGACATGAAATTTATCGGCGGCACCAAGCTTGTATGAACCGCGCAGATATACTTCTCCTGCAGCGGCACCGGTCACAGTTGGCGAAATGCCCAGTGGCTTGTAAGCCGTGAGAAACAATGACTTCTGTGATGACCAATCGTCTCCTTGACGAATAACGGCAATTGGCGCGGCAGTTCCGAAAACCAGCTGAACATGTAAGTATCGATTATCAGCAGATTCACGAATTTCAGAGACTGAAAAACGGACAGGACATATCGAAAGCAATAGTATCATAGGCGATTGCTGCTAAACTGAAGCTTAAAATTATGGAAAATAGCTCTGAACTGAAGCTAACCCAGTATTACTAAAAGAAGTTACGATCAGTGCTGGTTTCTGTATTCCAAAGTTTTTCGTCCAAAATGTACCTTACTATTCGATTGTTTCACAGAATGAGAGTTTTCATTACAAGAATGTGAAATACTTTGAAGAAAGAAGTTTTTCTTTCAATTTTTTTGTTCTCATACTATGAATTTTTAACTGGCGACTATTTATTGCTCGAAACAAGTTTTTCTTGCACGAAAATGATGTTATTGTATATAATTACATCCTGATTATACGATATCTCTTTAACGTCGTTATTCGAAACCTAATTTTTGATATTTATTGTCGCGATCTTCCGCGATTCATAGGGTTAGTCGAAACATCGAGGAAAAAACCTAGTCGGCGCCGGCCGGGTGATATCAAACGGAATGAAAACATCGCGCAACTGGGAGAGAACGCGGAGAGTAAGAGCAGATTTGAAACGAGCTGTCTCGAAGGATTGTGTGCGAATATTCGTGTGAGCATTGTTTTAAGAATTGTCACGTTTGAATAAAATATAATGAAATCCACTGAACCACCAACACAGTATACTCTTGTGTCGTTAAACACCACGACATTTATATTGCTCAGACTCAGTCATTAATAGGGCTGTAACGGGAACGGGGACGGGGAATTCCCCGTCCCGTCCCCGTCCCCGGAATTCCCCGTCCCTAAAATTCTGATTTTGTCATGCTCAATCATCATAATTTATAATTTTTAATACTAGTTCAGTATATATAACAGTATGTCGATACATTATTAGACATTTTAAGTAATGTTATTTAATTTTTGGATACATGTTTTCGTCCCCGTCCCCGAAATCTCCGTCCCCGAAAATTCCCCATCCCCGGAATTTCCAATTCCCCGTCCCCGTTACAGCCCTAGTCATTAATATCTGAACTTAATTGAGGCTCAGCCGACTGACTTTCTATTAGAGTTAAACGACGCAGCTAGAGGCCAATTTTAAATAGCCGTCGCAATTTCAACTCAAGGTTTGCTTACTTCTTGAATTATTCCATTTGGCGCCACTGGTACAATATTGGGTGTCAGCGCTTGTAGGGCGAATGCTAAAATGTACAAAAGGTCGCGATGTACACAAGAAGCAAAAATATAGTCAGTTTTCTAATATTACCTCTACTTTCATCACCGTATACCACTGGTCTTGTTGATATAAGATTTGCTGATACAGGATATGGCAATGTAGAGACCCCCATATATGTATTAAAGAATATTTGAGTAATTATTCAGTAGAAATTCGATTTCCACAGCTTCTTTAATAAATAAATTATAATTATCCTCCCAAAACAATGCTGAACGAGTTAAATTTTTCGAAATGAAAATCATAATTAAACTACTGACACATTTAAGCCAAAATATTACATCACTAACAGGATAATGCAGTTTATCAATCAAACAATCGTCCTTACATTTTTGATTATTTCCGGTCAGGGTTGATGTCAAACAGCAGAGAGATGGTGTCAGATATGCTTGACAAGTAGCGGCTTTGCACGGTGTTGCAGCTTGGTTGGCAGGAGTGAGGGCCGGTTTTGGAGGTTGATTTACTGACTTTGTGCACGTATAGTCAGCGGGACAACGACCACTCGTCGTCGTACTGTTCAAATTGCACGGCAGAACTTGCGCTCCTCCGCTACCGTATCCTCTGGCGCCATATGGACACACTGAAAAGAAATTTTGCCACACAGCAGAAATGAGCATAAGAGTATCTATATACTACGAGAGGAATGTCGTTTCTTTTGACTCCCTAACGTTCAGGAGACTCGCGCACGCTTCTGCCCGCGGGACTGCTGAAATAGGCTGGCCAGAGACGGACGTCTATCCACCCGGATACTGAGAAATAGTCCCACATATAATTAATAACTGGAGTAGATAATTTTAAATCTACAAGATAATCAGAAAATCTAGTTTCGGTTCTACCACGATCGAGCATATGCGCAATATTCACCCTTCTTCATACATCGTAGTTTAAAATTAACAACAAATCTCCGGCGAACGTTATAGCGTGTAGCCACAAAATGATAAAACAAAACTGAAAGATCTCTCAGTTTGGCGTCTTATCGTTTTATTTTTGCCCAATTTGAATTTCGCCTTCTTAATAAATTTTCAACTCCAACTATTGACTCACGCTTTCCATTATTAGCGCATAAAAGGAAAAGTCTCACTTGGTTTAGCCCAGCCCTCAAGGGAGGCTTGGGTCAGACCAGTCGCGCCGTCCAACCACACATCGTGGCAGCAACGGTAGCTGTACGTTCGAAGGCTGAAAATGCAGACAGCGTTGGGTCCTCCTTGGCACGAGTTCGGCATCGACGGCTGACAAAGATCGCCCTCTCCAGTCGTATAATAGGCGCCCGTGTCGTCTGTCGTCATCCATTTATTTTGGCATGCTACAAAATAATCATTTCAAACAGAAGCAAGCTTGTTTTATGCTGCAAAAACTTTGTTTGATTAACTGCATTTTTGTGGCCAGGGCGCTGCAATAAATTGCAAGGAGCGTGGTAATAGCGTTCGTTTAGTAGTAAACTTATTATGACGCCAATTCTGTTCACCGCTTTCGAATAAAGAGGAGAAAATCAAACAGTGAATTTCTCACGTGTTAGCTGCGCGCTGATGATATAAACTTGCACAACAAGAAGGAGAGCAAAAATGTAGCAGTCCATTGATGCCGTCGCCGAACAAACCGAACTTGAATTGTTCTGAAAAGGAGATATTTTTTCTTTTATAAAAGAGCTAATCATGCACGGCAATGTCATACCAAAAGTAAAACGTAATATAAAGTTCGACTAAGAAAAGAGCGCTACAGTACGGTTATCGCGTATTTAAGATTGAGCCCAACAATGAAAAGCACTTTGTGAAACATTGCTGTGAGTGCAAAAAATTTTGAAACTTGATATTGGCACTCGCACAGCTCATAATTTTATCCTTAGAAATATTCTGCAATCGGCTGCTCATTAAGGCTATTTTCAAAGGAAACAATTTTAGGAAAGAAAGGGACGTTTTTTATTGCGGCCACAAGGGGTGCTATTGAAGAGTTGAACAAATATATCATCAACTGTTTGTGGCATTCTACTCTTTAAATTGTTGTTCGTTGAATTAATGAATTAGCTCATTGTGTTTGCACCAGAGAAATTATTCATTATTTTTTAGTAAATGTTCATTGAATTCCACATGTTCATTGATATTTAATGAGCACTTCATTATAAACAATGAAAGTTTTTTTCTGGTGCGAACACAATTAACAATTCATTAAATTCAATGAACTAGATTTAGAGAGTAAGGCCTATTTCTTTAAGCTGTTGCAGCTGAGATTAGCGCGTGCGCTATGCAGCTGTGACGAATGCAAGAAAATTGACCGATCATCGCAGACCAATTGCATTTGCAATGGTTGCAAAAGTGTAACGAAATAAGCCTTTGTTGGCTACCTATTGAAACCGACTCCCATTCATCGACAGCAGACGAGCTTTTACGCGCGAAGCTAACAAAGAACTTTTGCCACCTGAGCATGCAATAGCCTTATTGATGATTTAATCCAGTCAAAGGGACAATGACTTGGCGTTCTCAAAGCGGATGAGCACACTTTGACGACAATGGACGCCGTTTGCATAAATATTGATTTTATCGTTTGAGGCGTACAAATAAAATGCGTGGTGATGTCAGAGGAAGAGCAAATATGCAACGCGCGTCAAGCGCGGTACTGTAGCGGTCGGAGAGAAGCCAAAATTTTGGAATGCATTTATATATACGTACAAACCAGCGAGCAGCCATGTGGATGTAATGAAATAATACTATAGAAGAGAGAAGTATCAAAACTGCAGAGAACCTTATTCTTTCTCTTTAGTCGACCTATGCATTGCTTGATGGCACTTTTTTGACTGTCAACATCATTTTTAAGAGACAGTTCTAAGGATTTTATGCAAATTACTGAACCGTAAAATATTTCAGTCTGAAATTATTGACCAGATATAATTTAATCTCATTACTCTGGTATAAGATGTTTGCTGATTACTACTGTTGCCGCTATTGACAAAAAGTGTGGTTGCACCCGAAACGCCATTTTCCTAACTACCATCTTTATTTAAAGTATCATTAAGTGTAGTTCGCGGCCCAGGAAAAGAGCTATCGAAATGATATGTCATTCAGGCAATTGAGAATGTGCTCACAATCTCAATTTACATTTGTATGTATTATGCTTACGTTTGATCATTATTCAGCTTGTCCGATTTAACACCTATATCGCTCTTGCGCGCAACAAAATATTTTTGCGTGTATGAAATCATACCATTTCCGCCTTTATAAGAACACTTCCTATGTCAATTTAACATCAAAAAATATCCTCTTTGAACTCAAAAGTACTCTGTTTCATTTACAAAATCTCTTCAATCAGGTTAATACAGTACGCATGCGATGAATTGCTCTGTTTGATGCACGCAATGGAATTATGTATGAGCGATAGCTTCGCCGCACTAAGTGATTTTCTTGCCTCTTTCAAGTATGAAAAATTGTAATATTTGCGTATAATGCTTCTACTATTTTGACAAGAACGCTTCCTACGTGAAAAAATGTTTCATCAGACATCACTGACCATGCACACTTGATAAAGCAGAATCTTCGCTTACTGACTAATTATGATCGCTACGTCAAAGACTTTGATACGTTTCACTGCCGCCACCATTCGAGCGTTAATAGTGAGAGTTGCATCGAGCCCGTGTATCACTATGGACTACTAAAGCGGTGCGCCGCGTTTAGTGCCCAACTGGCGCGTAGATGCCTGGAGACGGCAAATTCCCACAAACGCATTATAACGATAGGCGATGAGACCGAGTCGTTCATTACATTTCAACCCAATTAGTAAGATTCACTTCGCTTCATTGGTCCATACGTACATGTGATCTTTGCATACCCACACGTTGATTAACAACGCAACGCGGCACGCATTGTTGAACTGTACTTCGACTGCCGATGATGTGACTGCGCCGGTCGCTGCGAACGGTAACTAAAACTGCGCTGAGCAACTGTTGACATTCGGTTCGGGGCGCTGTGAGAAAGAAATAGAAATGTCGCTCTAAAATGGCCAAGTAACAAATTTCAATCAATGTAGAAAAGCAAAAAGTATTCGGCACTGATCTGTTCCGTATAACTGTCGAGTTTAAGCAGTTGAGGAATTATGCCTCAATCTCATTTACGAAATGAGGTTTTATTGAGGTACGCAATTGAGATTCAGGTTCTTAGTTCCTATTGTCAATAGATAAATGTTTCACGTCGCAAGGAGGGGCGCAGGATCATCCTACTAATAATTTATGTTTAGTAAACGCGAGAGAGGAAGTCAATTACTTTTTATGAGACTCGATAAATCAACCTTAACGGAATTATTTAGTGCGCGAGACACTGAGCTCTAACGAACGAGGGGAAGCGAGATGCTGGGAATATTTCCGGCTGTTAAAGTTACCCGTATCCTGCCGTGTGCGAAAGGCAATCGAGGGCTCTTGTGGCAAGTGTGTGCAGCCCATGAACCAGAGTATTTCTTAATTGACATCAAATTTTAATTGCGCTCTAATGCCGGTTTAAGGCAAGAATTTTGCCGAAAAGAACAGTTTCAAAATGATACTTGCTCTGTTTAAATGCAGTACTTTTGGTAAAAGTTTGACGTCATTTTAGTTTGGATGTCAAAGTTTAAGACGAAATATAGGACCTGGCAAGAGACCTTGTTTGTGTCAGAGATATTTGAGGCATTAATTTAAAATCGTACGGATTTGTTGGCAAATAAAACGGGAGAGTAGTGAGTGCAAAAGGATCAAAATTAGCTAGGCTTTTTCGGCCTGAAGCGTGAACATTCCCGCTCAAATTGCGTTTAGGTATGACGCGCATTCGCAATAGGCGCTTATCCGATCCCACGATGCAGCAACATGGACGGATTATTGCAGCATACGCCTCTAGCAACCTTCGGCTCGGCCGCTCGTATCACTGATCGTTCTATTCAGGTGTATATAGCAGTTACTAGGAAGGTGCGTAGGACTGCAATCGAGAGTAGAGCCGAAAAGCCACTCGCGTTTTCGAGGCTTGACAGTGATGCTCAAGGCTTCTCAAAAAATTTTCATTTGTATATCCTTGTTTTCGATTTTCCCTTATTGAAGAAGGCTCATTCGAAGTCATAGTACCGGTTTTCGGAGCACTAAGAGAGCTTTTGATCTCGCTTGACAGAGTCTCGTTCTAACTATCTTCGATCTCCTGTTACTCGCCTTCATTGAATCGCATACTACTGATATTTAGTTTCATGAACTAACTACTGCCTTATTTGATGTCCAATTAGCGCTTTGATGATTGAATGGTTCTGAACGTGAAAGGAAATGACGATCTCATTTCAGTACAATGGCGGATGCGAATTCCAGTACACCGGAAGTTATCGTTTTTCTGACGCACATCGCGCCGTATACGCTAATTGTTATTTCAATAATTTCGCTGTTGGGCAACGGCACTATCCTCCTTGTAGTGGCGAAAAACGCGTCGCTCAGACAGAAAGACTGCCTCTATTTGATTGCTGCTCTCGCCGTCGCCGACTTTCTTACAGGTATATTCAATTATTGCGAGTCCCTTTGCATGGGAAACTAGCATGCGTTAGTGGTTGAAGTTAACAGTAACGACACTAGCTAATTCATTCGACCATCAAAGGAGATCTCGAATGACGAGCGCTTCCGCTCGTTCGTTCGCCATGATATAAATATTGATACGTTCAAATTACAACGTAAAATTACTATGAGCCCTCTCAGACGCTTTGTGCTAGTACGGTGCTGTTATGCGATCGCAGAAAGTTTTAAAGAAAAGGTTTAATATCGTTTACACAACTGAACCATTTCCTTCTCAATAAACTTGTCTCAAACCATAGGTAAGATGATGGCTTAGAGCATGAGCACTTTTAATATTAGCATAGTTTATGGCAGCCATTTGCTACAAAACCGCGAGAAGGCATCAGTGAAAATGTTTTGACTAGGTATCAAGATGAATAGGACGGCTGGTCAAAGATTACTTTACTGTGTTAAAATACGGTACATGCATTGTGCATACGCTAAAACACTACCATGGACAGTTTTTACATAAATAAAAAGATTTCAAATTGATTACAATAGATATTTCATTCTTAAACACAGTAATTAATCGCGCTGTGCTCTAAAAAGTAACTGGCACCCATCCAGCTATTTCTCATCTATTTACATCTTCTCGCATGACACTTTGCCTATGAAGTGATTCTTTGCATGATCAAAACTAGATTCAAAACACGATATTTTCTGAAGCTCTAAAATGTCGAAGACCCTTTGCGGAGCTTTGCGTTAATCAAAACTGACGTCATGTCTGTGAAGCGCATTATATTCGGACATACAGCTGCAACTTGATTACTCTCAATACACCTGCTTTATCACCTGCTCTGTTTACCTGCAAATTAACAGTTACTAAATTGAGAACCAAATTGAATATTGGCTTAAGGGGAATATTCCGAAATTATGATAGGCAAATTTGAGAGCGAAAGACGACAGATAGGAGAAACTTTGAATTAGAAAGACCTGAAACACCTATGATTATCAAGTAGCCTGTTCAAAGTATTCAAAATGCAAGTTACGTTTTATCCCAATTATTCCTAATTAATATCTGGGGCGTATTTCATAAAACAATTGCGAATTGCGAATTGCGTTCGCAATTCGCAACACTTGCGTTTGCAACTGCACAATTTGCAGTTTCATAAAGGTTCGACGGGATTGCATTTTGCGTTCGCAATTGCATAATGCAACTGCAAATGTAACCATGGGAACAGCTGTAATCATGGCAACTGTAACCATTTTTCAGTTGCAACTGTACCTAATACACTTATTCTAAAATTGTTAAAACAGAGTTTAATTAATGTTTAATTACTAAAATCATGTCGGCGAGAATGCTTCATATCAATCCTTCAAAAAATTTCGCTTTCACCATGCGTTTTCGGCGAAATTTAGTGAAAACGCAATTCCGCATTTGAATTCCCAGAGCCTTTTACACTTGCGCTATTTTCGCCTGAAAGAGTTGCGGAATTGCAAAACCCCATTGCGATTTGTAGTTTTATGAAACAGGCAGTTGCGAATTGCGATTGCGAATTGCAAAACGCAATTGCGTTTGCAATTCGCAAGACTTGCATTCGCAACTGCTTTATGAAATTGACAATTGCGGAATTTAGTTGCAAATGCAATTCGCAATCGCAATTCGCAATCGCAATTGCTTTATGAAATACGCCCCTGAAAGCTATTCCCACAACTGTTTTTGCTTCAGATATGAAGACGTGTAAGAACATACTAGCACAGACATGGATGTTAATTTTTTAAAACGTCAAGAGCGAAAATTCGAACGTTGCCGTAAACAGTTTATCGCAGAGGAAGTAACGCAACATATTAATTTACGCATTTTCTGACAAATACACCTAGAGTCCATAATGAAACGCCAGTATGACCGTCAGATTTGCTTTAGTCGGCGAGTGTGATGCAAATTTAAGTAGTGCTGGAGTCTTAAGATCCATGTCTTCCTTGCAGCCATAATATTAAGCTAAGGAATGAAAACAAGTTATTATGATAAGATATTTAGTTGACTTCACGCTTTATCGTATTGGAAGGAGAAAGTGAAAGTTGATGAGTCTTCAACGAAATTACTAAAAGTTTGGTCAATGCAAATCTTTAAAGTCGTCTAACTGACTTTTGACTTTTTGACTTGTGTGTTGATGTCTTAACTATGTGACGGTTGCTTTATTTGATGTCATTTTACAGCTGCGGGTACGATACCGTACGCGCTCAATATCGCCCTAAATGACAATATCAACTGCACGGTTGGCAGTATATTTTGGTCCGTTGCGGGCAATGTTAGCGGCGTGCGAATGAACCAGATCTGCACTCTGTTCTTGGCTATTGATCGTATATACGCGCTCTTTCAACCCTTTGCCTACTACGCCAAAAATCATCTGAAAGTTGCGCAGTTCGTCATTTTCATCAGTTTCTTGTGGAGTGCGTCAGAGGTAAGTAGCTTATTAGAACATCAACTAAGTGAATAGAAAGAATGCTAAGCTATTTAAAAAATTTCTAGACTTGATCGCCATATTGAGCATACAAAGGGTCGAATGCTAAATACGTACCTTAAGATAACATGCAGATGCAATTACGTTGGGTGTTCTATGCGAATGGTGGAGTTTCACTGTGATATCGATTGTAATTCTTTCAACCTCGTGATCATGCTGTGCAAAGGCAGCCCCGTGTTATGGTAGCGCGGATACGCCTTCTCTTAACGAAGCAAAAGAATTTTGTATGCGGAAAACATGATAATTCTCTAATTTTTTGCCTCTTCTCATACTTCCGTAACTTCCATATTCCTTACTCTCATCGCAATCAAAGACAAATGATGTCACACTATGGGAAAGTTTTATACCCTCTTCTATTTTATTTTATCATTGGGATAAGGCTCATCGCAATGAGCATTCGATTGTTTGGGCTGTAGAAAGTAAATAACGTATACTCTTAGTACATATATCTGCTTGGGACACGATTTCAACGAGAAAATTTTAGATGGCCAGCAATATCTTTGGTGCGGATTTGTCGGAGGCCAAAATATCGTGCACGATTACTGTCGCCTTCCCAAATGGATTCAGGATCTACCGTATATTCTCAAGCGTGGTCTTAAATATCGGAACACAGTTACTCTATGTAGTCGTGTTCTGGAAGCTTCATAGTCTAAAAGCGGACTCGAAGCTGTCGCAAGATTCAAAAGATCGACTTCAGCAGGTAGTCGCTAATACCGCAATTGAGTAATTAATTTAGTTGCGTCATAGTAGGGATTGAATAATTTATTTGTTTAACAAAGGAAGAAAATACACAACGCTGGAACACTCTTCAACATTCTTTCCAGCGCAAATTTCGAGAAAAGGGGAGAAAACATCGCCTACAAGTAAAGGATGAAACATTTTTAGGCTTCTTTGACATACTTACTAAATGAGACATGTTAATACCCTTGCAAAACTTTCATTGTTCAGTTCGGCAAACTCTTTTTCCAAAAATGCCTACAATTTGAGATTAGCCTCAAGATTAGCCTGGTGGAGGGGTTCTTTCATTTTGTATTTTGATAAATATTTTTGATATAAATTTTACTTTTTATCAAAATATTTTCAGTTGTACCCAAGCTCTCGCTTGATGATGTACCCCTTTGGGTATCATCAGTACAAATGATACCCTTGTTCTCATCTTTGTGCACACAAAGCACTAACGATGGGGTTAATGGGTTGTCCTGGTAACAGTATCTGTTGACTATTGCTGATTCATCGGCCGCAATCTATTGCTTCGCAACCTAATAACCCGTCAGCAATGCGTTGTGCGTTTTATCACAACGGTGACAGTCGTTTTCACCCGATTTATGAAGCCGCATCTCTTGAACCACACCGAACTAGGCCCAATAAGTTCCAGACAACTTTTTGCAATGTCTTAGTTGAACCAAGCCTGAACGCCTAGCACCCAGTTTTACCACAACTTTAGCCGCATGTACAACTGACACAAACATCATCTTAACTGTACATTCCAAAACCGCAGCTTCACATTTTTATAAATCATTTTCAGGCCAACACAACAGTCTCTATCCTCTTTCTGACATCGCTGATTTTCATGGTGTTACCCTCGATTTGGTCGGTTTACTCTTTTTTCGTGCAGACCGTGAAGTTGGGTCCCATTTTCGGCATTTTTGCCTGTCTTAATGGAGCTATCAATGTGTTCATTTATGGCTGGAAACACAAAGATTTTAAGGCAGCGATCAAAACAACATTCGGACGCAAGACGAATCAAATTCGGGCAGAACAAGAACATAGTCAAGGGGTGGCAGCGGTTCAGCAACGCTGAGACTGGCTGCAGTGGATGCATTTAGGATATTGTTGACATATGGAGCTAGCGTTTCAGCCAAAGATCAGCTCTCCTGCGTGCCCTGCGTTAAATAAAGAATCAGGAGTAAGCGCCATTTACTCACTACCGATACGGCAAAGTTGAATGTACCACTTCAAACTATTTCGAATGAACACAAGAAATTGTAACATATCATAGCATTGTCGAAATTTGTTACGTTGTTGCACTTTTCCTGATAAAATGCAATGTCGCGAATACACAATTTACATGAGAATGCACGCGCATGTAATGACGGAAATTACTGCTTTCGCCTTATCTTTTGATCTGTCAAGGTTATGGCGCATTAATTCTCTCAAACTTAGGATCGATGCGGGATGGTGCGTGAAGTGCTCCGCATGCTGATGGGGCGACGCGAACTCTGTAAGACGCGCATCTCAATATCATTGAGTGCTTCATGATAAATTTTTCTCAGTAATTTCCAACTTTACTAATCCTGTAATTGTGAACGCCCACAAAGGCTTAATGCTCGATTCAGTATGTGAAAAGTGTCAACAAGCGTATTTCAGGTTTATTTTTGTGCTTGAACTTTCCTCGCAAAAATTCGTACTCTTCTATTACGTCAGCACACCATAATTTCTCATATGAGCCTTGCTCTCTAAGATACTTCACATTCTTATAACCCTTCGCGGCCTGTTTAGATAAATCGTGAAATCCAGTGTACTCTTTGAAGAATGCAGTAAATTGCTAGAATTGTAACCAATTCAGACTAGGAAATGGACGGTTAAAAGAACTCTGATTTCGACTGAAAATTTCGTTAACTACAGTTTTCACTTGATATGCAGCAATGTATCTGATAAAATTTGCTTTCACCTGCAATCGAGAAAAATTAATTTTGTGCTCAAATTAATCTACACCTGATGGTCGCTGAACGAATGAAAACCCCGCAGGAAATGTCTGAGAAATGCGATAATAGTTGACGTAGCTGGATGACGCAATTGCCTTATACTTTACCTCATTGAGCCTGTTGTATAAAACTACTGTAATGTCTAGATTACAAGCATGATGATTGATCGAAATCCGGAAATAACTGAAAATAATTTGAAAACCACTGCCCATCACAAGTGTTGTTCCGTATTTTCACAGTTCTTAAATTACGATAATTTCTGACGTAGGTCCCTGGCGTGCTCGTCAACCGATCGCTCAGCACAGTTAAGCAGTAAAAACAATCTGCGCGTTGCACAAATAGTTTATCAATAGACTATGTGACATAACGAATTCTGCTGGGATTGAAATTTGCATGGTTTTTTGCGTGCAGAACATGCGACTCTACGCGTAATCATGCCGCAATAGTATGAAAAATGCTTCCAGATATCAGCTTGAGCGATAGAATGATGTGTGATAATCCGTCAGATCGCTTGCTTGCTCGTTCATTCACTGCAACTGCATCTTACGCGTGCTCAGCCGTTTAATTGCATAGCATGCTCCATTGCTCGTCTACTGGATCGCTCTACTAGCTGCCCACTATATCTGCTGCCTTCGTAAAAATAAAATCCTATCAAGCGTAATTTCTCTGCGTCGCGGCCACGACTCTCAAACTTTTGTGTCCAGCTCGATCTGCGAGTAGAAAAGAGAAGCGACGAATTCTACACCTAAAAGAAAAAATTCGGTCACTCACCTGAGAGGAAAAACGCGGTAAGCGTAATAATACTTAGTAAGGCTGTGCTCCGATTCTGAAGGCTGACGTTCCTACCCCAGAACAGAGCGAATAATTTAATTTGTACATATCATCCAAGGATGCCTTTTGACAATGACCAGTAAAGCTGAAAGAATGTTTGCAAATGAGATGAACGCCTCAATACATTGCACGCCATCCTGTGTTGAAACTTCGAAAATTTCACACTCGAATTTTCAATATATATATACATTAACAGATGAAGGAAACAGGCGAATTTTTAGAATTTCTAAGAATGAGAAGGACAGTGTGGTATGGAGTTTTTAACAGAGTGAAAATGTAAGCTCCTGACGTGATCTACTTTTGGTGATGAAGTTAATATCAAGAAATTGCTCATTGATGCCTGCCACATTAGTTATTGATTCTTTTCTATAAGCAGGCACAATGCCCACCTATTCTGTGGTTGCAGAGCACCATCGTAAGGATTTCAGCCAAACCGACCCACTCCTACCTCTCAGACAGGATCTAGTCCACTGTTTTGATTCTTCTAGTAGATAATTAGACCGCATGACACCACCATCCTCTTTCACATTCTTTGTACACAATTTAGGCTGATTGAACAACTAATTTTACATCGAAAACTCTAAGAAAATATATTTGGTAGCGGTTGAAGCGAGACTGCGCGAACAGCGGTACCGCCAGAGTGAATCCGTTGTTTAAACTGTTTTGTGACGATCCAACTCTTAGTTCTACCAATAGGACTGCGAAAGTCTCCAACTCTTTTTGCCGAGTCGATCGCAGATGTATCTGTCGATGTACCAGCCGGGAATAGTGCCTTGAGCACCGCCGCGACTCCACAGCTATCAAGAAGTCCCATCAGTGTTAAGTCAACACAGTTAATTGGAAACTATTTTCATCTCCATTAACGTCATGTCATCCTATCAGATCGCCTTTCGTTACCATGCAGGTGTTTGCGGGTAGGGCGGAGTGATTGCGTGTGGAAGTTTAATTGTACTCACCCCTTCGTCTCAAAGGTTAATTCACGGAGGAGAATAAAGAGTGAGAGAGGATCACAGAGATTGTGTCTGCGTACGCGCGATGGCCATGGCCGTGTTTAGTAAGTAATTTTACGAGGAAATAAATTGCTTCACAAAGATCAGCGAAATGTACCCTCCCCTCCTTATAAAGAAAGATTTCGGCCTGTTGGAAGTTAGAGGATCAAAGGTCATAATCTATCCATAGGAATTGGCACATGCGGCCGCTGTCTAGCGCATAGAACTGGCAGTCATGAGAATTTCATTAAATATTATGAGAATGGAGTTCCTTCGGCCCAGAACTGTGCCGGGATATACCCTATTGATAGTAATAAGAGATCACAACCTCAGATATACCGCTTAGAAGCCCCAGAGATTCGCAGAGACTTCAAGAGCTCAAGAAATTTCTCATTAGCAACCAAAAATAACAGCTTTGCCTGCAATATACAAAGTATGTTAGGTCTTCTTTTATGACATTAAATAGGCAACATTTGTCACCGCAGCATTACCTTGATTGTCGGTTCTCATCAGGAAATTGAGGGTTCAGCAAATCAGATAAATTTCAACAGGCTTCATGTACCGTATTTATAATAGCTCGGCACTTCTCTCTTAAATCGATTAATCTTAGGCAGCTGCTTAAATGAAAGTTTTCATTCAAGCTTCCCTCACAAGCTTCTCCATAGGTCTCAAGTTTCAGGTTTTTCACGAGAAAAAATATATGGCATTTTATCCAGTCCAAAATTTGCATAGCCCTATCGGTCATAGACGCAAATATTGAGTCGAAAACACGCGAATGTTGGTTTTATCGTGTTCAGTTGACTGATACTGCTTTCTCATCAGGCACCCGATAGGTCTCTCTCTCTTTCGAAGATAATAAAAGTTCACCAAATCGGAAACGCTTTGAATGAATTTTTATCGATTGAACACATTTCAGGTGTGGCCGAATATTTTTTTTGGTAGCTCAAGAAGCATATTCTCAAAATGGATATGGTACCAGAGCTTTAAGCCAAACCTGTTTCAAGCTCAAACTGAACTAGTTACTCTAAACCTTAAACAACGTAAGTGCTTTAAAACTTTCTAATACAGTATTTTGCCAGCAACACTATGTAAAGTTGGAGTTCCTTACAGCCAGCGCCATTTGAAAATTAAGATGTGACTGAGATATTACGGTGCTCGCGTGCAAGAGCTAAAAGGGTACGCTTAGCCTATACTGCAAAAATAACTCTTTAATTCAGTCTCGAATGGCTCAATCTTGTTGTTATTCGTACGTTCCATGCAGTTGAGTAAATTAGTTGTTGTTGAGGAATGAGCTGGTGGAGTCAAATTTTGTCGTCACGGTTTCGGCTAATCATTTCGTTTCGGCCGTTTCGCGAGTACCGTAATTTTAATAAAGTAGTTCCTTTAATTACTATTATTATGAAGTTGGTTCCCAAAACAACGAATCCTCAGAGTGAAATTCTGATTTAGATTTTCAAAGCGTCAGTTCTTTTCGGCATGGTTTTAATTCCAGTTCTCAAATAGCGATTCCGCAATTAGAAGCGGAATGGGGTAGAGGAGACTATTAGTTGGTGTCAGCAATCCCAAGATTAGAATCGCATCATCTCTAGCCCTTTATTTCCGGTTCGTATGGGAGAAATTGTGTGATTCAATTCAACGTTGCACTTCTTTTCACCAATAAAAAGCTTCCATACGCTTCTTCTAGTCACTGAGAATTTCCGATGAGGAATAGAATTACAGAACAGAGATTGCAGTACACAAATAATGTTAAAATCTCATCTTAATTATAAACGCGTGTGTTTTTGGCGAAGATCAGTACTTTGTCGTGGTGCGCCATCGACGATGTTCGAAGGAATTCATCTAATTTAATCCCAGTTTCTCCTTACTGCATAAGATTAACGGAGTATAGACTTTTCTAGCTGTCCGAATCGTAACTTTATTATCAGCGCAATATTTCATAGCAGTTTGCTTAAATCTTAGAACAAAGCGAGGGAGACTATATGAAATTGTTTGTTTTTCAACTCATCGATGATACTACCATCGATCATTGAAAGCGATTTTCATGACGAAAGTAACTGCCAGTTGATCTTAGGACTGTCTTTCAGATGTAATATTAGAGTATTAACGCCCTGCCGTTTTCAGAGCGATGGACGTGATCGACGTCTTAACGCTCATCGCTCCTTATGCACTGCTAATCGTATCATTTGTGTCATTATTTGGTAACGGTACAATCCTCCTGGTGGTCATAAAGAATGCTTCGTTGAGACAGAAAGACTGTCTCTATCTGATAGCCGCTCTGGCGGTCGCCGATTTCTTAACAGGTGAACTTTTCTTCGGATGTGATCTGAGGGGCGAATGCGGAAAAAGTGTGATTCATTTAACTCATTAACTGACGCAGTAACACCTGTTACCAGTCACGTGTTAAAGATCAAAAGACGCCGCTAAATGGAGCAGCAACATCCATTAGTCAACGCACACATGAGAATTGATATCATGAGAGGAAATAATTGCCTATGAGTGACGTTAAGCATCTTACAATATCACGATTTCTGATTGTTAAGCTCATACGTCAACGACTGCTACTGAAGCAATAAAGAGGGGATTAATGATGCAATAACGAAGTTAATTATCATGCTCTTGAGCAATGAAAAGGATGATTGAGAAAAAATATTGCAGCTCGTTGTGAATAGATTTTATTTCGTAGCCGATCGAACTGGACGCTTTATCAAAGAAAGAGAGAGCTTCATCCTTCTTGTAAGGGTCTTCAGAGCTATACATTATTTGTTTGCAGCCCTGGCTGTGAGAGGTTGCACTTTCCGTATCCATCACTGCCCCCCCCCCAAACTAAACTATATAATCGAAAAATGTTTACTTCTAGCAGAGCTGCGCGTGTTAACAAACAGAATTGGGGATTCACGCGCATAATTTCTTACAACTCAAGACTCAAAAAAACTTCTAATTAGTATTGTAATAATTTCATATGAATACTTCTTTGTAGCTAAAGGTCACTATGAGAGAACTGGCTGCCTGGTCCAACTAGAGCTCTCTGGGGTCCTCTGACGTAAGCATGATATTTCTTCCTCATGCGGTCATCTCTCCTTTTTGATTGGTTGACTCACATCATCTTAGCTGCACTAGATCGCTGGGGATGAATGTGAATCTCAACGCTAATCCCTGCTTCATCGCGGGCAGCGAGCAATGTTCCACATTGTTCATCATCAATCATATAATTTGTACCAACTAAACTGGCATATACTTAAATTAAAATTTACTATCAAACTGATGCGAATAGAGGTCTATAGATAAACAGTTTGAAACCATGGCTGTGAGGCATCCTAAACCTTTAAATCGGAAGAATAATGGCACTTTTTAGATAATGCTCTAGGTTTAATTTTCGCTAATCCGTTCAACATTTGCAGCTGTTGGAACTATACCGTACTCTTTGAACTTGCTAATATCCAGCAATACAAACTGCACTGCCGGCACTATCTTTTGGACGGTCGCAGGGAATGTGAGCGGAGTTCGGATGAATCAAATCTGTACACTCTGTCTCGCAATTGATCGCTTGTACGCTCTCTATCGACCATTCGCATACCGCGCCAAGAATCATCTGAAAATCGCTCAGTTTGTCATAGCCGTCAGCTTCATATGGAGCGCATTAGAGGTAATTTTCGCTGTTGTGAACGTCGAGCGTGGAACGCCCCGAAACCATTTCTAGTATAGTTGCCATTCGTGGTAAAACGGTTTGAGACAGTAACGCAGTTTTTTGTAAGTAGGATATTACGATTATACGATTAAGTTCCATCAGCCTCAATGCTTTTATTGGATTAATTTTTATTTAAACGTATTCTAAAGTTTGGAAATCACATTGTTACTTTCAACCTCACTTTTTACGTAATTTTAAATATGTCACATTGGCTTGTAAATATTTTTAATAACTGTTTTTTTAGGTTGTCGCCAATGTGTTCATTCAGGATATGAGCGAAACAAAATCTTCGTGCACATCTGGCGCGGGATTTTCGTCCGCCTTTCGAATGTACCGTATGTATTCCAACTTAGCGTTGAATATCGGCACACAAATGCTATATGCTGTTGTCTTTCGGAAGATTCGAAAGCTTAAAACTGAACAGAGCGTGCAAGATGCGAAAGACAAATTGCAACAGGTGCGTAGTCGGTATCAGCTTCACTTCACCACATGCCTGAGTCGTTGAATAGTATTGTTCAGTCGGTGCACTGTCCTACACGCCGCAATTGTGCGTGTCAATATACATTATAAAAATCGAGCCGCGTGAATGAAAAGCTAGACTGGGAATGGTTTTCAATGAGAAA
>NIUQ01000501.1:34594-48309 GCA_002796945.1 Plectus sambesii | reverse complement strand
CGTCCGGGGTGACGTGCTTGTATCTAATGTGTTACTTGGATAATGTCGGTACCCAAAAACGAATGCCCAGACGGTCGGCAGCTGATGTCGAAGCAGCAGGCGATTCATCAACAACGGGTCGTCGTTCCGGGCGGTGCGGTGGCATCGCCGACAGCAGCGTACTTCACTGGTTCATAGGTGCTGTATTGCGGTTGAGTCCATCAATCACCTGGCGCAGGTTGCGTTTCCGTCCCAGTCGGCCACACACCCGATCGCTCCCCTAACCGAAGGCGTCATTTTGTCGAAAGCAAGAAAGAGCGCTTCTGCCGACGATTTCATTGGCTGCGTAACAAATTCGTGGCAATATTGGTCTGTTAATGCGATTTGGTGTGGTGGGCGGCCGTTGCGGCGTAATTATTTTGGCATCCGACGCTCGCGTCGGAGCTAAGTAGCCGACGGTCATCTTGGGCGAATCTGTGCCATTCGATCAATGCTTGTTTCCTTCCGTACTACTGATGGTGCTAATTGACTTTCAAGACCGGCGGACCACACTCCCGATAGACCGACCATGTCACCGACAATATTTACCCGATTCACACTGTTTACCGACGCGACCGCATCTTGACCACGCTACATTTGCAGCACTCATCAAGGAGCGGTGCCCAACTGGGTTGCGCCCAAATTTACGATTATGGCCGGCAATTGGCATCGGAAATGAATGACTCTCAGAAGAGAGGGAACGGGGCGAGTAAATCAGTCGGAAATAGAGTATCGGGCGATCATATTCTATTGCGGGTAGCGACGAGTATAGGCGAGTAGGTGCGTGCCTGTAAGTCGACCCCAGAAGGAAGCGACGGGATCGGGGCTTCTAGGCGCTAGCGGCTATTTGCAGCTGACGCCGATGAGACAAATTGGTCGGCGAACGGTTGGGGACAGCCGACGCTGCGGAGCCGAAAGAAATGGGCAGCAGTCGGGCAGCGGCCGCTAAGCGGCTGCCCACTCGGCGCCCTCGGGCAGGCCGGCCACAGGTACGAGCCGCAGCGGGTCGGTGTCGATCGCCCGTCGAGTCGACGGTTTAGTGCGGTTCGCGCTGATCGAATCGAGCGCGGGCGGCCGTCGGCGACGGCACTTCGACCCTCGCAAATGAATATGAATGATCCTAGAGACGCACGCGATTTAAATTCGCCTTCTTCTTCGGCCGGATAGCCATCGGTCTTGTGTCGGCGGGCGGTGTCAGTTATTGCGTCTTTTCTCTGCGCGCGTCCCTCCGCACGTGAATTATTGGTTGGCTTAGCTTCAGGGCGGTCGACGGCGCCGGATCATACTCAGCTCCCTGCGCGGCAAGACAGTCTCCCGCACTTATTCGATCTCGCGGCGATGGACAGGTGAGTAACTAAACTATCATTTCTTTCCGTGCAATTTGATGGTGACACCGAATCGTGGCAGAACTTAGCGCATGTTCTATTTTGGGCTGTCATTGGAATGAGAATCAGCTGTGCGCCGCTGACGACGTCGCTCTGCAGCGGTCATCACGCGAGCTTTCCGCGACTTTATAGTCGTCAGGGGGCGTGGCGATGTGGGCTGTGGTCTGCGCCAGAGGCTAGTCCGAGGCCGAGCAGAATTAATTTGGGGACTGCGAGCGACGGAACGCAGATGGCCAGTTTCCGAATCGATGGGCGATGGTGACGAAGTTTTCGGCATCGGCGTCGTTAGTGGGTCTTTAGCGTCTGTGGCCAACACGCCCAAGTGCCCGACCTAATTGGGCGGTCGGTCAGTTGGTCGCTCTCCGTCATCGTCTTGTCTGCGCTCCGATGCGCTGATGCGCGTTCGAGCTATTGCCCCAACTGCTCCGATCGTTTGTCGGCCGCTTTACGACGACGACGTTGTGATCGGCCGGCGTGTTTTCTGTTTTGCCTCCAGCGAACAGACAAGACTGTCGGACGCAAAAAGGCGGCGTCTACTCTTTGGCGGCCGAGTGTGCAGACGTTTTCGGCACCAGGCGCGCTGCCTTGATTTTTACGCGCCAACTGCTTTTTCGCGGCGACGACTTTCTCTCTGGCCTCCACCGCTTTGTAACGGCCGCCCATTGGGGTAGTTTATAGGGTCGATTGCGAATAAAAAAGTCCGCCGCGGTAGTGAAGCTGTGACGCTGTTAAGCTGTGCGGTTTTGTTCCACGCTGACGAGCGCGAGCTGGTGAGCAGTAGGAGTAAGTCAATCAGACTCGCTGAATCGCCCGTTCCTGGGTTGACTCATCCTACTCTGCGCCTGGTCGGCTCGAATGATTAGCGGCCGAGGTGCAATGGTACGGAGCCGGCGCCGCCGTTTGTCGTTTTTTTGCCGCTCTGCCCGTTCCATCTTCTCTCTCTGAACCTGCGCCTGTATCTTGCGGGTGCAATCAATGAATGGCCGGCACAGTCTGCTCGGCGTCGAGTGGACGCCGTCGGTTCGCGACGCTCGAGTAGTCGCCCCGCGCTTCGTCGATCAAGCGACGATGCTTCAATAGGTGATTGCGAGTAGGTGAACGCCGTCGTCGTCATTCCNCGGTTCGCGACGCTCGAGTAGTCGCCCCGCGCTTCGTCGATCAAGCGACGATGCTTCAATAGGTGATTGCGAGTAGGTGAACGCCGTCGTCGCCTCCTCCCTTTTACATCTCTTTTTGTTGGTCGTTCAGACGATCCAATTGCCCTTCCGCGCGCTCTTCCGACGCGAAGAACGGGCGGGCTGTGGTTGGCAGGAGGACGGCGCCCATATCCCTTCGCGACGGGCACCGTTGACGTCGAAGACGGGCGGCGGTGGTAGTCGGTCGGCGGGCGATTGGGCGTTAATTTGCACTAATCCCCGGTGGTCATTCGATTAGCGACGACGGACGCGTCGTGTGCGGCCTGTTGTCCGCGCGTTTGCACCATAATCGGCCTCTTTGTGTGAAAACGATTGGCTTGTGAACGGCGCAGGTCAAGAACGGCCGGCGCACGGCATCTGCTTGCTCTCTCAGCGACTTATTGCGCCTAGGCGAAAGCCTGTTGGCTTCGGCGCCGTCGTCTAAGCCGCGATCGTTGTTGTCGGAGCTGTCATGAAGGCGAGTGATCGGTGAGTGTATCATTCGTGTCGCGTGTCGCGTGTGCCGCTCGTTTTGCTCTGACTGGCAGACGAGTCCGCGCATGCTTCTTCTGAACCGTTATTGCCGAAGAAGATCGATTCTTTGGAGAATTTCGTTGCCGCATGTTCTTCGGCCCTTCGAGACCCGTCCGTTACGGCGTCAAATAACTTTGTTGTCATCGGGTGTCGTCGCGATTCGTCGTCGTCGTCGCCTTGGCCATACGCCTCCTATAAGCTGCCCAACTCCTTCTTATATCCTCCCCTTTTGCTCGTTGCGCAAGGATGTCGAGGAGGAATGAGTGAGTTGGCCGGACGTTACTAATGGGCTGGCAAGTGACGAGAGTGATGCGCGTTGATTGGTTGATGACGACACCTGTTTGCGACACGCAAATTCGCAAATGGACTGAATGTGACCAGATGGACGTCCTTCCAGCCGACCGGCGCGCTCTTCTTCCCGAGTGGAATAATTGATGGCCCCGATGGTGGTCAGTCTTCCGCCGTGCGTGTCGCCGTCCCGTTGCCGGGGCGGATCCGGTTGACAACGACGACGACGCCGACGACGACGACCATCCTCGGTCGCAACGGTCTCGCTGCAAGTGAGAGGAGGAGGGAGCCCCCCGCAGGCGCGTCGACCGAATTGTTGACTGCCGATTCGGTCGGATGGCCGGCTGGGCGTTGGTCAGTTGGGCATTGTGGCCCGGCCGGATGTGTCGCTGAGGCGGCCACGTTTATTCGGTCGGCCGTAACCGCGTCATTGCGCGCCATTTCACAGGTCGCGCGCTATTGTCGTTTCAGCATCTCCGCTGGTCCGCGGGCCGTTGGTCCGTTCCCACAACAATGATTGTCTTGCCGCTGGCCGTTTCGTGCTATGCACCGTACTGCCGCAACTGCATTCATTAACTGTGGGCCCGCTTTCAGGTTTCGCTCGGTGCGTGTGGCGGCGACAATGCTGTGGCTGCTAACGTCGGCCAGTCTAATGCTGGCGATCGACCCTTCGGACGCCGGCCTCGGTCAGTTGAACAGTTTTGCGATAATTAGTGGGCGATAGAGGAACTGGATTGCTTGCGCAACGACAGCTTCGTTAGGCGAGAAACGCGGATGCATGCCAATTGTGGCACTGGGCGCTGGACGTTCGTCAAGGGATGACGACCAGCTCGGCGCCATACGTAATTGCTTTCCGTACGAATGCCCACCGCCTTCTAACGAAATTTCCATCCCCGTCCGAAAATGACTCATTTGTTAGCCTTCTCTCTCTCGCATCACGCTTTTTCTGTCCGGACTCCCCTTATCCCTTGGGATTGACTTTACGGGCGGCGCTCATTGGAAACGTCGTCGCATATTAGCATTCTATAATGCAGCTCATATCGGTTTGCAGTTCTCGGACCGCCCAAGCTCGATGTGCAAGCAAATACTGAAGTATGGTTCCACATTCCTCTCACTGGAGCTCCGACCAAGCTTTCGCTCGACTGTCAAGCATCTGGCGACCCAGAAGAGTACACAAACATTTTTAACTCTTTGAACACCGTGAACTTTCGAACACCGATTTTGTAAAACTGATGCAACTGGTTTGGGTATGTAGCCGAATCTGAATAAGTGCAAAAATCAGACAAATTTAGCATTTGACTCTGGCTCTGTATTCAGCAACATTAAGATTATCAATACAAGATTGCCACAAATATAGCCACGGTGCTGCTATAATATAAATGAGCCGTTCTTTTTGAATTACAGAAGAATTTTTATCTTGACGTTAGTGAATATAGTCACCCACCTAGAGGCGCTACACTGATTCGGGTCTTATTGTAATTATTCAAACAAGTCAGATATGCGATCATCGACCGGAAGCGATGTGCGCGGGAAAATGACGTCACGTACAATCAATGGCCGCATTCATTTCAGACATAACTTTGTCAAACATAATTACATTGGTTTCATAAAACTCACTGTCGAATCGCTTTAGGTTTCGATGGGAGAAAAATGGGGCGCCGCTGAAAGTGGATGGAGAAAAGATAATATGGCAGAAGCCTGGGCAGTCGGGAACGATAATATTTCTGCGGCCGACCAGATCTGACCAAGGCTATTATCAGTGCTACGTGACGAACATCTTTGGCACAGCGGTCTCGAATCGAGTGCATGTTCAGCTAGGCGGTAAGGCGCTCAATAACGGACCACCTTTCAGACTTTTGTCTTTTTCAGTGCTCGATCACTTCAACCGTAAAGAAGTGCGTAAAATTACGGTAACTGAAGGCGATTCATTAACAGTACCTTGCTCGAAACCATTGTCAGAGGTGTGATCGATTTAGGCTTGAAACGTTGCCGAATCTACTAAATTGAGTCGATTTCAGATGTTCCCGAGACTCCAGAAGTCACGGATATTGACTGCAATGAGCGAAGAGCGATGATTCACTGGAAGCAAGCGTTCGACAACCACGATTCCCTGCTGCAGTACGTCGTCGAGATGGAGACCGGCTTCCACAAGGGCGTCTGGCGGACCGTCCTCACCGAGCAGAGTGTGGACAAGGAAACCTACGAGGCAGACATAACGCTCACTCCTTGGGTATGACAGTCCGCTCCTCTGCCAACATGTTTATAAAAAAAGAAATTTGTCAGGTGAACTACACGTTCCGCGTAGTGGCAGTGAATTCCCACGGCCGCAGCTTGCCCGGGATGAAGGCGGGCGCGTTGTGCAACACGAAACCGTCGTTTCCGTACAAAAACCCGAGCAATGTGAGCGCGGCAGGCACCGATCCGCAGAATTTGGTTATCTACTGGCAACCGATGGACAAGGAGGACTGGAACGCCAAAGACTTTCTCTACGTCATTCGTTACCGTCTGAACGAGCAAGGCGCCGAATGGCATGAATTCCGCGTCGAAGACCCTCTCGCTGTACGATGACATTCTTCTGCTTCTTGGAAACACGTATTCTCGTTTAGAATCACACTATAATCCGCGATCAGCCCACATTCCGGGAATATTCGGTCCAGGTGCGGGCGCACAACGCCGTTGGCGATTCCATCATCGAACCTCAGAACGTGATTGGATATTCTGGCGAAGACAGTGCGTTGCCATACATTTTAATTGTCCACATATATCTATACTGAAAAAATCTTAGAACCCGACGTCCCGCCCGAAGGCTTCGAAGCTTCGGAATTTTTGAATGCGACGGCGGTGCGATTCGTGTGGAATCATGTGGATCGCGGCACAGTCAACGGTCACTTCAAGGGCTACAAGGTACGAATTCCCCACTTTGCGCAGCCTACTGCGACATCGACAATTTCAGATTCAAACGTGGGCTGTGAATGAGCGGCAAAGAAGAGCCGCTCCGTCGTATTTGCACGACGTGCTCGTTGACGCCGAACACAACACATTCGTACTGCACAATTTCGAACCGATGGGCGAATACAAGGCACACATTCTCACCGTCAATCAGGGCTACGTCAGCGAGCCGAGCAAGTCGGTCAAGTTCACCATGCCGGAAGGAAGTACGGATTTCGCATAATGTTTACATCGACCGCAAAATAGCATCACCATTTTGTAGTTCCAACCGAAGTGCACAAAATGCGAGTTCGAGCGGTCGGCGCATCGACGATTCTGGTCACCTGGGAAGCGCCTCTCACTCCTCGCGGTCATCTTCGCGGCTATTATCTCACCTTCGAAAGTAATCCACTTCTTCTTTTTCTTTTCGAAGCTTTCACTTCGAGCTTTTAGATGCTTCGAGCGAGCACATTGAGGAAACGTTTGTCGTCAACCGCCAGTTGCACTACGTCCACGAGACTGCTATTCCCGATACTGAGTACGAAATCGCTGTGTGGGCCGAAACTGGAGGAGGCGAAGGTCCGAGGGTTATCCAGACTGTCAGAACCTGGCCACTGAGAGGTAAAAAGATTTAATTTTTGATCTATTAACTACTATCCGCTTTCCAGACCCAGCCAAGCCAGACTTTGTCATGAACATTCTCTCGCCTAATGCCGCCAAATTCACTTGGCTGCCACCCAACGAAGACACCGGAGAGATGCCGGGCTCTGCGTTTTATCTCAACTATACAGAAGCTGGTTTGTTGACGCGTTTTCGCGTGTGAATTGAAATATGTGAACGAAATTTACAGACAGCGACAAGTGGCTTCAAACGCAGGTGCAAAACTTGCCGACGAAAGACATGGTGCTGGAGGGATTGGAGCCAAACAGGATCTATCAGGTGTACGTGATCGCAAAGGACGGCAATCGAACGACCTGGTCCGAGCTCAGACAATTCTTTACAAAAGATGACAAACTCGGCAAGAATCTGTCGACGGGTAGGAAATCCACTCTAGCATCAGACAGAGCACCAGAAGTGTTATGTTGATCATTTTAGCCTCATTGTCGAGCGCCGCCTGGTTCATCGCTATTGTCTGCGCGGTCGCCGTCGCCCTGGTCAGTGTCATGATCGTGTGCGTTTGCCAGAGGAGTCAAAGCGGCAAGTATCCGGTGAAGAAGAAAGAGCTCGAACGCGGACATAATCTCGACTGCGACGAAGATCGCTCCTTCATGGAGTACCAGTATGGCAGCGGATTCAGTAAAGAGCCAATTACTACATAGTTCGCAGTCGTCACTTTTATAATCTTGCTCTCGACGTAGATAGCAAGCTTCCGTCCGGTGTGTCATATTCCCCGACTGCGTCAATAAGAATGACATGTTCTTGGCGCCCTCAGCGATTATTCATTCGGATATACCTGAAGCGCCCCATCGGCATCTTTCGTTGAGTGGTGCTTCGCTCTTCATGTCTGTTCCGGTTATTTACTCCCAATACATTGGACCGGTAACATAATCGTTTCCTAAAGTAATTAATGGCGATATTCGGCGCTATGCTTCATAAATGGCTTTAGTATTGTTAAACTTCTAAACAACTTGGAATACGATTATGCTACCGGTCCATTGATACCTGCAGTTTCTTTAAGTCGGAGCCTCACTGCCTCGGTCAATCATTGTGTGCGACTCATCCTTGAAATTGTTCTCAATGTTTTTAATTGTGGATTGGAAGCGCGCGAACGCCTGTTTTCGTGAACTTTCCATCAATACGGGTACATTTTTCTATTTTGTCTATCTTGTTGCGCGCTGTAACAAAGTGAAGCTTGTTTTCCTAGCTTTCATCGTGTTTCAGTTATTATTGCAATTACATGTTCGACTTTAGTTGAGCGCTCAGGTGATTGCTACTTGTTTGAACCAACGAACTTTGTCGAATTCTTTTCGTCGCCGTTTGTGAAAGAGTGTACTCGTTGTTGCTGAAGTAAACTTTGAATTTTTCTTATCAGCAAGAATCCATAACCACGATGCGGCGTTGGATTCTTCATCCGGAGGCACCTCATCTTTACCTCTGAGCATTACTGCATGTGGTAATTTTGTCTAAGAAAAGCTCTTGTGATGATCAGCATTCGAGTAGTTTATCAACGCATTTATTCGACCGAAACTGTTTTCATACACTTATTCACATCGTGGCAGTCAAACTGGAAGAAACTCGTTCTCATCGACGACTAGACAGCGTGAAGCGGTCAAACGCAAAAAACAGAAGAACAGAACGAGCGCGTCGTCAAAAATTGGCCAACTTAAGCTCGATGCAATGCATATATGAAACGGCAACGATACGTTTATGTTTCGAGAGTGAAACGTGAACCCAATGTGTGACCGCAACGGGCGACATCAACAGAAAGAGTTTAGCGCAAATTTGGCAACATCTGAATATATTGACAAGTACACTGTATATATTGTCCGCATCACAGCCATTTACCGATTATTTACCGATTTTCGTGCGTTCAGCCCATGCATAAAAGCCAAGGACAGACGGCATAATGCGCAAAATGGACAAAAACACTCTAATGCAACGAAAATTACCGGTTGTATGCAAAATTTTAATCGGTTAATGGCTGTGACGAGGTTATAGCGATTGTGCGCAGAGTCGATGAACGATCACAGGTCAGGTGACGGTGGCGTAAACGTGCTCCGTGTCGACGTACGGCCCCCCGCCGCTCATCGACAGGATGACGTTCTCGAGTCGCTCGGAGAGCCGATGTCGCTGCGCCGTCTGATCGGTCGATAACGCAGTCGTTATCGGACAGCTGAACTTGACGACGTAGGTGAGCAACTCGCGCACCGACGACAGGACGTTGAACTCCTGCGCGTATGCCTGAATCGGTGCCATTGAGAGTTACCGTACTTTCAAAGTTACTTTAACAGTCATGCTCGCGTGTTCCTTACGAAATAAAAGATACTTTCGGCTGTTAATTCTCCCGTCTCGGTTGGCCCGCTTAATTCAGTTGTGGCAGTGCTATAATCCCTTTAACTTCTACGTGTCCCCCTTTATCCTAATATTTTGCAAACTTAAATGAGTGTTTCACGAAGCAAATCTCGCCCAAAGATATCTTGGCTAATAAATGACCAATCCGACCTTTCCGCGGAATTGACTAGGTTCAACAATATATCTACTGTTCAGTGTTTAATAATTCTGCATCAAAAATACGCTACTCACCCTGGACATATGCGTCATGCAGGCGTTGAGTTGTTGATCGGAAATGGGGGGCAAGGCGCGGACGTCGCGGTAGAAGGCGGCAACTTTGTGCCTATAGCGAGGAATGTCCTTAGCAAAGAGCAGCTTGTTGGAGGGCGAATCTTTGCCGAGACGCGGCTCGGACGCGCTGCACGCATCCATGAACGTCTGAGCGACCACCGAAAGGCAAGCGTCGACAGTGCGCGACTTCTCGATGTCGAAGACGAATTCGGGGTTCTTGATTACGTTCACCCAGAAACGCAATGGCAGCGCGTTGTTCTTCCAGGCGTAGACCACGCTGGGATCGGAGATCTGAAATGGCTCGAGATGACGTCATGTTCATAGAGCGAACCGATCGTACCTGATGTTTCTGGGCTTCGTGCTCCATGAAGTCAAATAAGTACTTGACGACAGGAGGGAATCGCTCGGGACAGACGCGCAAGGCCGCATCGAAAAAGTCGTCCACAAACTTTTGCACCGTTCCTTTGCTCGTCAACAGACGAGTGAGGTAGATTTCGGGAATTGCCTTGGGCTGGTTTGAGCCGGCCTGTTTTTGTTGCTGTTCGCGTCGTTTTCGACTCATCGTACCCGACGAACACAAATATTGGGTCGAAGGCGGCACCAGGTGATAGTACTTTGTAGAGTCTTTTTCTGAATTTTCGGGACTGGCTTGACCGGTGGGAATTAGCTGCGCCGAGCTCGACAAGGAGCAGTACGTTTGACTTGATGAGCCTATAACGACGACGTTGAGCAAGATGATCATAAAGTTGGCGATATTATTGATAAATGGTTCATGATAATGTGTTATGCGATAGGAGTTGACATTTGACTCACTGCGATATGTGAAAGTGCCAGGGTGGCGCGGTAGAAGGGCGAGCACGGCACTTGGGGGAATGGAATAGTAGCCGACGGTGTTGAGCCGTTTGTAGCCATCCTTTGGTTGCGACCGGTCGTCGTCTGACAACGTAATCGCTCCTCTACGAGGACAGCGCCATTCTGCAAAATATTCATCATTGCAACGATCGCAGTTCAGGCGCAGATGATTTCGAACCTAAATCGACTTCTTGAATAGTCGGCCGGGCGCTGAAGGGCGTGTTTCTGTACAGCGTGTCCAATATCTTGCTCTTAACCTGACTTATTGTATCACACAACAGCACGCGACACGCGACCATCTCTTCCGACCGGCCGTCTTCTTCGGCAGGCGGTATCACAAAAATTTGCTGCAAACAATCAATCAATCAGTCAGTTTTTGTATGGATTATAAAGTACCGTACCACAACATTGGTTTCGACGGCTTCCTTGAGCAAGCGGTCTTCCGAGAGCGAATAGCGAGCCTCGCCAGTGACGGCGTCTACGGGGCCTTTCTCGGCCTGATGCTTGAGCGCGCGATAGAGCAAGAACAGAGACTCGCCCGCCTCTCCCTGCATGTAGTCGTAGAGGCAGAGCGCAATCCAGTTGGCGAGCATCTTTTCGACGACGCTCTCAGTTCGTCTGAGCATCAGCTGAGGGAACTTGCCGCTGACGGATTTGTCGATCAGTTGAGAGAGGAGCGTCATAACGACTTCTGTGCAATACTGCATGTTGCGCGCGAGCGTGGCGGTGAGCAGCGAGGCCACGTAAACGCGATCTTGAGCGCTGAACGTAGGCTGTCGTTCGAGCGTGTCCACCAGCGTCACTACGAACTGCTTGTTCCACAAAAGCGACTCGAATTGAGCGAGCGCGATGTGCAAATGGGTACTGTAGCCGTTGCCGGGGGTGGGGAGTTGTTGTTGATGCCAGTCGACGAGCAGAGCCTGCTGATGTTCATCTTTGAAGAGGACGCGACAGGCGAACGAGCGACGCGAGTGGTAGGGAATGCCGAGGGCGACGAGGTCGGAGGTCAAGTCGCTCATGTCGGTCTGCAGCTCGGCGAACGCCTGCTTGCACTCCTGACGCACATTGCTCTCCAGGTTGTCCATTTGGAGCTGAATCCTCTTGTAGTCTTTCTCCGCTTGCCAACTCTTCCGTCGCCAGCACACGGCGACGACGATCAGCACGAACACCAAGAAGGCCGCCACTCCCGCCACGAAGCCGCCGAGTACAGCCGGATTCACCGAAAGCGATCCGCCTGCCGGTCCGAACAGCGCGCCGTCTTTCTCATACGCCAGCAGTCCGAGCTCGAATCTCATTGCGCCCACCAGGACCACCACCATCGGTCGATTTCCTCCCACTGGCTGACCTTTGTCGTCGGTGGCGATCGGTTGGACGCGAGGCGGCTTGCACACCAGCTGTCGCATCGCCACTACAGTCACGTTGCAGCGTTCCGCACCAACGAACACTTGTACATCCAATGGAGCAGCGGCCAGCGACAGATATTGTCCGTCAAGCACCAGAGGTTCTTCGCCATCTCCGCGATACACTTTGGCGCCTTTGTTGAATGAGAAGAATTCTGGATCGGGAACGATCGTCAGTTGAAAGAGATCGCCCAAATTAGCCACCGATGAGACTCCGTCCATCTGGAAGCCGAGCGGCCATCGAGGGTAGCTGGACAAGTCGGCTTGTTCGGTGCCGCGAAGTAGCGCCTCGGCTTGGTGGACACCGCGGCGAGCGCGAGCGCGCTGGTCGATGCGCGGACTTCTGCACCACATGACCGTCGCGTTTTCCGGCGTGCACTCGCCCAGTTCGGACGCGAGCGGCGGTAGGCCATTTGACGGCTTGTCACCACTCGTGCTCGCCTCTCTTAGCCGCACTGGATCGATCAGGTAGATCTTCGGTCGAAGCGTCGCCTGCAGATTCGCGCCGCGAACGAGCAGTAGACGACCGCCGCTTTGGAAGCTGGCCAGAGGCGTCACTGACGTGACCACCGGATCGTGAAGGTATTCGAAGCGAGTGCGCAGCGTACGATTGGCTCCGTCAATCTGGACGACGACTTGGTCGAGTGTGTGCGGCTTGGAACTGGCCGCCGTTATGCAGACGATGTGGTCGGCGGTGATCTCCTCGTCGATCACGCGACAGGGCAGCTGGCCGACAAATGCCTTGACCACGCCTCCGACGTCCAAGCCAGTGCCGTGAATCGTCAAGCGAGTGCCGCCGCTCACTGGGCCGAATGGCGGGTAAATGGACGTGATCGCAGGGTCGACGAATCGGAAGCCGGCGGTCGATTCGACGGATCGTCGACCGGTCGGACCGAGCGTTATCTTTACTGGTCCCGAATAAGGCTCCAACGCGCCTTCCGTAATGCATACCACTCTGAAGAGAGATGATGGAGTTATGATAATAGTTTTCTCAACTTGCAAACACTCACTTCACCGATACTTCATAGTCAACGACTCGACACGGCACGCGCCCCGCCACAAACACCTTGTCTCGCACATCGTCCATTCGAGTGCCCAGGTCTCGTCCAGTGATGGTCACTCGCGTGCCTCCTTCTAGCGGACCACTCATTGGTTCGAACTATAAATAAGTCGCATTTGGCAATTTGAGCTAAATAGAAAAGAGAAGCACTGATATGTACCGATTCGACTACAGGGCGGTCGCAAATGCTGTCGGCAGTCTCTCGATCGGGCAATGATCCAACGGGACAGAACTCCCGAAAGTTGCAACCTCCACCGCACCAGGTGCACTGGTACATCGGGTCCAATGTGAGACATCGCGAACAGTCGCTGTGCAGCAACCGACACTTGTAAAGTGTGACTGAATGAAAAATGATGAAATAAAGCTTCATGATTCGAATCAAAGTGCGTTTATACCAGTCGTTTTATCGATGACAAAACTGCCGCCGGCTGTGAGAAACAAATTGACATCGAGGGTGGCGACTTGCTGCTCGTAGGTGTAGGATCGCGATTCACACTCGACCCAGCCGTCTTCGCGAAGATGACCGCGCACCTTGGTCAGTCGACCTTCCACAGTCATCGAGCATTCAAGTTTGTCGACTGAGACGGGTGAGTGTTCCTAAAAAATCTCTCCAGATGGAAAAGTACGCCAACAGCGAGGAGAGAATTTGTCGAACCTGGTTGAGCAGCGCGTCGAGGTTAATCACCGGCAGACGAATGGAGGAAGCGTGATTATCAGCGATGAGAATCTTTCCATCTTTCAAAGAGGTCTTGTCAATGTGCGGGCACTGTGTTTCACCACGAGTCGCCGTCTG
>NIUQ01000501.1:8676-27781 GCA_002796945.1 Plectus sambesii | reverse complement strand
CTGCTTCCGGTTCGCCGGATCGACGCTTCCGCATAATACGAACGCGCTAAGACGACGACGATGAGGCCGGGGCGCGCGCTGGTCAGGTGCGACCCACCTGCCGACAGCGACCGTCTTGCCGACAAAACGAGTCGAGTCCGCCGCGGGCGATGAAGCAAATAAATCCAAATCGAATGCAAATCCGCCGATCAAACACAACTGGGCAATCGACATGGCACGGGTCACCAGCCAGACGATGACAATGGCCCACTTGACCAGCGAACAGGAGAAGGGCGCTGCGTCGCGTCGGCTCGCCGTTTCTGCCCCGCGGGCGCAGACAATCAGCCGCGTCTCGAGGTGTGAAAGCGCCGGTCAGTCGAGGACCAACGAACCAAGCCCAGCCATATTTGAGGAGATGCCAGCGCGACGGGAGCGCCTGGTCGAGTGTCAACATAAACATACACCCGCCGAGGCCCACCCAAGCACAGCGCGTCGCCTCCGCCCATTCACTATCGATATTTGCTCGACCAAATAGCCG
The DNA here is from genome assembly GCA_002796945.1 of Plectus sambesii. Taxonomy (NCBI): domain Eukaryota; kingdom Metazoa; phylum Nematoda; class Chromadorea; order Plectida; family Plectidae; genus Plectus; species Plectus sambesii. The sequence goes on along the minus strand of NIUQ01000501.1, from coordinate 27,264 downwards.
CATTGACGCCCGGCCACTTGCCAAAACACGTCCGGTCAGTCGGCTAATAAGGGTCCGGCGGTGCGTACTCCCGAAAACAAGCCGTCATCCAGCCGCCCATCGGCCGATTGAGCCTACCGCCGCCGCCACCGATGAAGCACTCATGAAGGTTGCAGCTGAGATGAGGGTGATGCCGCTGATGATTGTATGGCGAGAGTAACGGCCGAGTCAAATAGCGGACACCACCAGGCGGGCGAAGCGACGGCGCGGCTAATGAGATGCAAGGGATGGGCGACCAACAGAGGCATCTGGTTCCTAACGGCCGCCTAGCGCCATTCGTCTGTTTCATTTCGCCTTTACGGCCGAGCGAGCGCGCACCGCAGTCGTTTTCTCAGTATACCGTTCTGCGCCAGGATCCCACCCATGGAGCGGCGGCAACTTCAAAAAGCGCAGCGCCTCCTGCGGACGGCCGAAACGACACGATCGTTACCGGTCGTACGGCCCAAAATCGTCATAAATCGGCGCTCCGATAGTGGAATCGGTGGGGTCAGGACGCCCAACCGCAGATGGTACGCATGATATATAGTCGACTGACCGTCTTGTATGGACGAAGCAAATGAAATAATGGAACAGAGCGGACGCGATGTTCGCAAGCGGCACGAGCGAGCCGCACAGACGGTGGCGGTAATCAAATCGGCACCGACCATACGCCGCACGTCCAACGCGAACGCCAAAGAAGCGGTCGCGCATAATCGAAAGATAAAGGAAGAGTGACCAGCAGGGAGGGCACAAATGGACGACGACACTGGCGCCACACTGGTGACCGCTCCGCGGGGCGAAATGCGCCCCGCAGATGGTCCGTATGGTCAATTACGCGCGACGAGAACAAAACGTCGCAATCAAAACAACCGCCACCAAGCAGGTATGCCCAGGTCAAACGACTAATTGCACGTTTCCGGCAGAAGAACGGCGCTCTTTTCGCTGCCCGCCGATTCCGGCGGAGCCGGCGCTTCTCGCGCCCCGCAGACAGCGACCCCGCATGGAAATCCGACCGGCTCGCAGGTGGTCACGCGTGAATAAGACGCATCTCGTCGTCTCCACTTTCTTCCGCACTCACCAACGGCGTAATTGCGCAAGACAATGCCAGATAATGAAACAAATGTGATCGCGAGAAACTATAGACTCGCATGTCTGTCTCAGGCGATAAGTGCCACACTTCAGCGCGTGAGAATACAGATTTGCGCTATCTGATCGCGCTCAGATGTTGCGAGCAGTAGGCGATGGCGAGCGACGAGAGCAAAAAGCCGACACAAAAAGCGCCCAAACGCAATTTCAACGACTGACAGATGGAGGAGCGAAGAAAGCTTCAGTGAGTCATTTGAACGAACGGATAACTAAGTACCACTCAGTGTCCGAGCGACTTCCCCAGTAGACTGGGTGGAACATGGATGTTGGAGCAGCAAGTTCATTTTCCGCGCGTCCCACCCCCACGAGCATTGGTTCTATAATGAGGCGGCGGCAGCAGCGAGTGCAGCCAGCCGATAGTGCTAGTCCCCGCGGAAGGATCCATTCCGTCCATGTCGACTCGATCTATCACCGCTTCGATCGACGTCTCCGTCGGACGGACGCAATGGTCACTCAAGGATGGATCGAGCGCGCCCTCACACCAGTTGAATTCGATATCCGTCGCAAACGGCGGCTGATCGAACACAGAGTTCCTACGAGTCGTCTTGGGAGACCACTGATGACCGCTGGGCGCTGAAGTCCACTAACCGCCTCGCCTCAATAACAGCCTAGGCGAAGACGTTGAAATGAAAGCACGCCTGTCAATGGGTGGTCCTTTTCGCGCCGCGTTGAGTGATGGCGCCAGTTGACATAACAAAGGATACACTCTCAGAAATCAACGCTTTAGGCTTTGAATTGCGCAGAAAAGAGTGAAATTGGACGAGCGGGAGGCCTACGGAGATGGATGGGAGTTGGAAGAGTACTTGGAGGAAGAGGTAGACTCGTGTGTGAAGCGCAGATGGTGTCGGCGACGCATTCCGCCCTCCCATCTTACCGCTTTCAACTCGAAAACACCTGCGGAGAGTGCAGAAAGCGAGGTTGCTCGCCGCATCGCGCTTATCTCATTAGCACTCTAAGAGGGCGAAAACCACAGACGTTTATGGCTTTGCATAACCGCAGTCATTATACCTGCGGGAAAAATCGCGGCGGCGTTTTTGATCGTCGACAAGCAGACGTCGTGGCAAACAGCGCCAGGACGACGATTATTCTCGCGCGCATCCACGATAATCCTCACTAATTCTGCCAATGGCCAACGCCGACAACGCCAGGGCGCGCACGGTCTGATAGGAATGGGGTTTGCTGAACGGTCTGACGACCAAAGGCGAACAAACGGCGCTACTGTTTGCCGTAGACGGCGAGCAAGCGAAAAATGACTTGTCATAGGGGTCGCGCTCGGACGGTCGCTTTAGGGAAGGCGACAAACAGTGCGGACGTTTGGCGCCGGTCGCACGGTACCGACCAACGACTCGGTAAACCCTACACCGTCCACTTAACGTTTCGACCGGACGATAACATGCGGCAGTGCGTCGTTGGTAAGGAGGAGATCGGTGGGAAGCCAACCTCCTTCTTAGTCCCTTCCACCCGCGATCCTAAGCTTAGGGATTGACACGAGCCGCGCAAGTTGGGGTCGGTGTGGGGCAGAGATGGGCGCAGATTGCGTCTCGTTGACGGCTAAATGATCTGCCATAATCCGCGCAGCTGTTGACTGTTTGTGGGGAGCGCCGCGGTGCGTGATTGATGGCGCTGCGACTGGCCAGCGTCCACTACCGACCTTCCAGGTCTTTGTCCTGTCAACGTACATTTGCAACAAACGCTCCACTAAGCACAGCGAAATTGTGCTCGACTCCGCCGAGACGCCCTGCTGGAATCGAATTTACATCTCATTGCCTGATAACTCATGTAGGCGATTAATGTAGAACGACACATTTATACTATCAACAGTGAAAAATGACAGCCTGATAGCAGTCTTCTTTGTTCTCGGCTTATATTAATCTCTCGCACATCTTTGCTAAGCTCCGCTCCTGAGAAATCATCATTTGGCTATCTTTGTCTCCAACAGAAATATACGCCCGAAGACTGCTCTATGAGCAGCACTCAACCGAGCGCCATCCCACTAATACCGCGTGCTTTCGAATTTCTCGCCACTTTTTCGAAGAATTTTTTTGTTCAGGTGTAATGCTAAGAATCAAATACTTTTATTACACGTTCATTGCAAGCTACTGTAACAGCGACACACGCTCTATTGTGACTCGCAAGCATATTAATGGTACATGTACAGTATACTTACTGTCGCTAGAAAATGGCACGTTTACTTGCCTTCGTTTATCCCTCATTCTGAGCGATAAAGAAATTTCCGGCAACGGGGTCGCCTGAAAGAGCAATTATGAAAGAAATGCAAATAAAATGTGAAAAAGCAGACTTGAAAAATTACGATAGTTATGAGTACTGCATCTCGTGCTAAATCGCGATAGCTCCAAAGATCGACATATTGATATAGTAGATGGAAATATTTGTAATTTTCAAGTTGATTCCAAAGTTAATGATACGAAACGTTTTTGCCAGATTAACCAAAATAACGTAGAACTGAGTTGAGATAGCGACAGTTTTTTGTGAGCGCTATTAGATTAAAATAAAGAGGTATTTTAAAAAAATTGGAAACGAAACAAGACTGACCTAGGTTGAACTTTTCCGCGAACTGCTTGACGTTGAATTTGGCTCTTTGCGCTGGTTTGGGCACATTGACACGGCGTCCTGCGTGTTCGAAGAGCAGAATGATATAGCGATGAGGACCAGTGCGCGGGCCGGGACCAGGAGAACCTGACAAAGCGCAAATCAGCCGAATAGCAGAAAGGTCAACGAACCGTAAGCTTGCTGATGCTGTCCGCCGTTGATCCCTTCGATCAGATTGCTCGCCGGGATGTTCGCTACCAGCCAGTGAAGCCACTCAGCTACCGTCGGCTTCTCGCGGCTCAAATTGTCGGGATCTAAAATGCGGCGATCATATATGAGCGGTGGGGATCTCGGGGCTATAAAGGCCATCCATCCCCCCATCCCACCCTGCGAAATTCAATCTCGTGCCCCTATCTAAAGCAGCGCCAACAAACGCATCAAAACAATGCTCTTAAACCATACTGTAAAAACATTGAGTGGGACTTTCTGGTTATATAAGTGTAATATCAACTGAGGCAGTTGGAATAGAGCGAACCGAGGTAAACAAAGCACCACTACACTCGGCCGCTACGAAACAATTACTCGCAAGCGCAATGGGACGCTTACCAATCATGACCAACGTGTAAATGGACTCGGGATCGGCGCTGAATCCCCACTTGGGGGCGAAGCGCAAATTGCGCGGGCTGAGCGTCGCTCCGGGCTCGACTGGAATTCCTTCAAAGTTGAGCTGCAACGGCAAAAAGCGATAAGAGCTGTCATCATTCAATAATGCAACAAATGGCCGTACATCCAGCTTCTTGGCCGGCGCATTAGGGATGATCTTGGGGGTGATTTCATGTTCAGCAAACTTTGCAGCAATATCAGCCATGGTGACGAGAGGGATAAACAACCGAACACTGAAGAGACTGGAGGCCGTGTGGGCTCGGCTGACTTCTCGGCTCGCGGCTGACGTGCGCTCCGAAAACGCGTGGGCCGCACGTCTGGCCCTGTAGTAGCGACGCGGCTGCTATAAAATCCGAATGATTGACACAGCTGCATTCGGCGTCGCAGTGACAGAAAACCACCCGAAAACTTGTACTCGCTGCTTCCCTCCTGCTCTGCGTCGCCCTCCCACCGTTGCCCCAACCGCCCCACGCCCCTCTCCAGCCCCCAGATAAACAGCTGTGAACAGCTACTTCATTCGTTTTCCCTACGCACTCTTTGTTTTGCCGTTCGCTGTCGCTCAACGCTGTACGATAATTCATTCGCATGGCGATATCGGCAGTGCAAAACCGGCTCCTCGTCATTATTTATGCCATACTTTATGATGTAGTCACACTATGCTCTTGTCATTTCCATTTTTTCAGGAAGCGAGTATAATGGCATAATCAGAAAATTCTGCCAGTTCTGAGGAATATTTGCGCTTAGTAGCTCGTTTAAAAACGAAGGTGAAACGTCAAATGCTTAGTAAAGACAATATCCATCATATATTGGTCGAACTTCACAAATTTAACTATAAAATCATCGCCGAATATTGCCGTGCCCCGAAATCTTAAAATATGGTATAGTTAAAGTGAGAATATGAGCCATATTTCCTGTCGAATGGGATTACTCGGATCAGCTGATCCCAATCGTGTGAGAGGATATTTAGATTGCGGTTAACGAGTCCGTTGTTTCTTCGCTGTAAGCTGCTAACTTTCTTTATCTACATTCGGGCCTTAGTTCTCTCGTCAAAGTCTCCATTCGTCGCATGACCAAAATTCGCATTCCAGGAGGTGAGCGTGTAGCGGTAAGTGAGCAACGTCTGTGAAACCAATGCCAATAGTCAAAATGACTTACTGCCTACCAAAATATCTCAAAAGAACAATGACGGCGATGTAAAGCCAAGAAATTAAAACAGCGACAATTGTAGCAGTTCAGGGATTAGTATGATTGCGGGGGGGGGGGGAAGGTGGTGCACAGTGAAGCGATCTTCGTCACCAAGACTTCGTCACGTTCCTTCTCACGTTTGGCGGCGTTGCGAAGATAGTTTGCTTTTCAAGAGTAGAGTTGACGTTTCGCAGTCGCACGCATAGTGCCACGTCGCATGGTGTATTGCGCGACGGGTTCTTAGTAATTTTATGGTCGACTCATACGAGAGCTATGAATAGAATGGGTCGTCAACGTGCGATTCTCGTCTTCTCGATTATGTTGGAAGTGGCAACTGTTGGCAGTGCTAGAGAACAAATCAGTACCTGTGATTAAAAGGCATACGTACAATAGAATAAATGTCTTTATTTTCATTCAAACCCAAAGACCATTATACAATCAGCAAAGAGGCTACTTTTACAATGATTCAAACATCGCGCTATTTGACCTAAAACTCTTTCTTTTAAGCGCTGCATCGTACGCAACTGAGAAATCGTTTCATCCGATCATAAACTGAAATCATAAGGGGCTTCTTATGCACTATGAGGGAAAGAAATAAAACAAATGAAGCAGCTCGGGGCTGTTTATTGTCAATATTGGATTTTCTCAAAAAAGCGCCCTCGCATGTATTTTCGCAAGTCTTCACGAACAGCCCGGGGCGCGTTTTCCGAGCTAAAAATAAGTTCAATATGTATCTTTTTCCAATGCAGAGCAAGCAGTATTTATTCATTTCTCATAATAATTGTACTTATACAATCCAATTTCATTTAAAATGCAGAACGTTTCCCGTTACTGTTCATTCTCTCGAGAAGTAATCATTTGACAATAATCTGCGTTGCCAAAATAATGTATTCACGCTGTGTCGAAAATACGCCCCAGGATGTATTTCCTGAATTCACGCAAAGGCCACACATTCCATCGCTCGATGATACTCCGAGGAGCCAATTTAAGTTCAGATCTCACCAGCAGCTGAGCTTACGTGAAACAGGACATGGAGCATCTATTCGAGAAAACCCACTACGAACACTCGTAAATACATTTGAATACAAGAAAATCTACGAACAGCAATTGTCTGCTGAAGTATAAGAAGAAATGAATACGATGGATGCAGGTCTTGATGGAGCAAATTCAACAAAAGTACCGCACTTTTCTACGCTGAGGGTTACCAGCTGAAAGTACCGTAGATCACTCGCTGGACCAACGGTCATAAAATAGCAACGCTTGGACAACAACGTGAAAACTATGGCAAGCTATAACAGGCACTTCACCGCGTATCATTGTTTGATGGAGCAATGAGACGGAGATAGAGAAAAAGAAGCAGTACTAATGAACTATTCATAGTTTACGCCGACTTGCATCGTAATTCGTAACTTTTGCATTCAATTTCGTCATCTTTGCACTGATCTGATGAACTTGTACAATATTTCGGCGCGCACACACCATTACTGTGAATCAGCTTTATTTGTTGTGAATTTAAGATGGGTATTCAAAAAGTAAGTAGCGTATAAAGTATTTTTAACGTTTGTTTCAATAAGTTAATTTCGGTGGAATAAACGAAAATCGCGATTGTTGTTAGACCTGATGCTAGAGTCATTCATTGACCATCTGTGTACGGACTAATAATTAATGCGCTTTTGAAAGATCAGATGGTCAACATATGCGTACTCTGTTGGTGCAACTAGGTCATCAGGGTATACAACAATACTTTGCTGCGTGTTTGCGTTACTAAATATGAAGTACGATATGTATTGTACAAGTTGATCACACACTTGCATTCAATTCGAACGCAAGGTTGACGAAACTGAATGTAAAGATGACGAAAGAGAACGCGAACGTTGGGAATTAGGATTCAAGACGGTGTATCAGCACACAAAATTGGGAGACGTCAGGAGAGGGGTGGGGGGTTATTTGAAGTAGGCGGCTTGCGGTCCCCGACGACTCGTTTCGGCAGCGTAGCCAACGCTTCGTCGACACTGCGTGATGGACTCAGGTTCTGAAACAAAAAACTAGAAACTAGTCTATAGCGTTGTTATCTAACAGTATACTCAGACATGCATGTGCATTCAACCAATTCGAGCAACAAAAACGCATGCAGTCGATGTTTTTATGCCGGCCTATTTCGCCTGTTTTGCTGGCTAATTTTTTAGAAATATTTTTTTATCCAGTGCGTGGTTTTGTCTTGTTTAAAAGTTATTACATAAACAGTAATTAAATCGAATTTTGACAATCAATACAGGGCCTTTCATCGTAAGTCGTTATTCTTGCATTACATGTCGTCACTTTTGCAATTAATTTCGTCTACCTTGCGGTGAAACAAAGTACGAAGATGACGAAAATGAATGCAGAAGTGACGAATAGGAAGGAAGCAAGACCGTATAAATGCAGTTAAACACCGCAGAAATGGACAAAGAAAAAAAGGGAAAGAGACCACTGACAACTATACCAAATTCACTCGGTAAAAAAGGACATAAAGCAAATCAAAATGCAGTACACAATGGGCCAGTTTCATATCGCGCACTTTAGCCAAAGTCGTACTTAAGGGATATACCTTATCAGTACGACTTTACCTAAAGTACGCGCGATATGAAATCACCCAAATCTCCACTCACCATGGAGAATGGCAGAGCACGATTGCATTTTCCGTGCTTGTTTCCCACTAAAAAAATATTTATCATAGTAAATCGTTAGCCTAGTCGTAATATTAGTCTAACTAGTTCAATGCGAAAATGCAAGGCGAGTTTAGCACTGAGCGCCATTTGCGTTAATCGAATGCTACGCGAATATAACTTTTTGGCTGAAGAATTAAAATATTAAGGCAGTCAAAATGTCTCATCACCTAAGCTTAGGCGTCGAATATACTTGGCAAACTTGCGGATTTTATAATGAGAAAATAGAGGAAGTAATAATGTATTCTGGGTGACTGTACCACAAGTTCCGCTTCGGGAATATTTCAAGTATATTCGACGCCTTAGCCAAGCATATAAAGTTTGCGTCACAGCCGTTGACCGAACAAACATCAAGCTCCATTTCAAGGTGCAAATACTCATTACAATTGTCAAAAAATGTGGGAATGCGAAAAACCGTGGCATTAATGCTGTTATGCTTAAATATTTAGCGCTCGTTGTTTAAAGCAGCGTTCAAATTTGTCGCTTCGGTATGACCCCGACGGAATTACGTGGAATGGCATAGCTGCATTGTTGTTCTACTCGCGGCCCATATTTTGCTAGAGCTCAGTGACTGAAATGTGATCAAAGTCGTCTCTGTCTCGAATCGTTCATATAAAGTCATATACGACTGAAATATGAAACTGAGTCAACTTATCTCAGATTTCAATGATTGAGCTATAGTGAAATGGGGCTCTAGTGAAGTGAAGTAGGGCCCTGGCGCATTAATTGACAAACAAACAGGTGACTGGCTGTGAGGCGAACTTTACAAGCGCTAGCAACATACTGCAGAAGACGGATGCGCGAAAAAGCAGCACAACTAACCGCGGGTTTGTCGCGATGCGTATCGGCGGCGTCTATATTGAAAGGGATCGTCTCGGCGTTACAGCCGTACGCGACGGGCGTCAACTTGAGCACGCTGTGGAGAGGAACCTTTACGTAGGGCAGTTCGCTCGGATTGACGTTATAAAAGTAGGCGAGAATGCAGCGCAGCACAGCCTGATGAGAAACGACCAGCACGTTCGACTGGCGTTCCAACTCCATAATTACTGGCTCCAAACGGGCGACCAGGTCCTCGTAGCTCTGGAATACGTAAAATTTTGCTTGATACAGTCGAAACCGGGTAAGTACAACCATTTTTTCGTGCCCGGTCGAGTTGCACTTATCCGGTTTCGACTGTACTCTCAAATTTTCTTCAACAGTAACAGGAAACATTGAAGATATATAGTCGTAACGACTAGTCTTTATAACAAATTAAGAATGCACTCTTAAACAAACATTGCCGATCAGTGACAAGCAATCTTGGATTGAATAAAGTCAACTGCTTCGAAAGTCGATGGCGCTTCTTTATATCAATTAAGCACGTAAAAACCAAGAAACCATGATAATTCTTGGTGAAAAACGGTGTTCAATCACCGAAAAGAGAGCTCATCTTTGCCGACTAGTGTCTGACTTGTTTTCTTGTTATTGATCGAAAAGTTTTGACTATATATATAATGCGAACGTTCCAGTCATACCTCTCCTGAAGGGTAGCGGTAGTGATACTTGTCTTTGTCTCTGTCGTTAAACTGCTTCGGATAGCGAGAAGCTATCTCCTCATATGTCAGTCCTTCGCAAATACCCTAAACACATGAAATTATTCGGGTAAAGGAGAACTTCAGTCACGATTAGCTCTGGGAAATGTATCATAGATTGTCTTCAGCTACTTATGACAAAGGCTAATTAGAAGTAAGTTAATTACAATGGAAACATATATAATTCGCAGTCAGCTTACCAAAGGCAGCTGAAAACGATACATATAGTAGATTAATATCAACTAGAGATGACCGCAGATTCCCTTTAAAACAAAGAAGGCAAGAAAAAAGACTAACAGCGTCAATTTCTTCCAGAGGCTTCCAGAACTCGGTGTGAGCAGCCAGATCCTTGAGGAAGCTGGCAGTTTGAGCGGCGCGAATCTTCTGCGACGACCAAATGCGCAAGTCGCGTACATTTTCCTTCTCGAAGTACTCGCGCAGTCTCCGCGCGTACTTCATGCCATTCTCGCTCAAGGGCGAATCCCCTCCCAATCGACCCATACGATTGTATTCGCTCTCTCCGTGCTGCAATACTCAATTATTACCCTCAACATTTCTTCGTCGCTTACAAGATTTCCTAATTTTCATCTCGCGACGAATAGGTTCGTGCGCGACATGCAATTTGCGCTGTCGCACAGCAGTAGAGGGAAATTCGTTTATGCTGGTACTCGGGGACCGGCCAAAATTACCCATATAAACGAATTTAGCTGTACCTATTAGCGAGAGTACCGAGTATAAGCATTACTTTTCTAGATTATTCTTACGATTTGACATTTTTTGCTGTTTAAGCGCAAGTCTAAGAAACACTCGCTTGAACAGCGCGCAACAATTCTGTCACAAAAAAGAGTTCCTTGACTTTCATGCAATTCACTAAAATCTACCAAAAGAAGCACCGCTTCATATCCTAAGATTTGATAGTTCGTTTACACCGCAGCACTTAACGGAGAATACAGAATCAGTGGAGCGTTTGATGGACAAACAAATTTCCAACCGATAAAAGACAAAAGAAAGAAAGGAAAAAGAGCAAAAAGATACCCGAGTGAGATAGATGGATCTGGGAGAAAGGTGAATGTTCATAAGGAAGTAGACGACGCGACTCTGCACGTGACCGGCGACGTTGTGGACGAAAAAGGAGCGCCCAGCGTTGATCACTTTGATGAACGACAAGTCGTAGTCGTCGTCTTCGTCCAACGGCTCGTACTGAATCTTGTAGTTCTCTATCCGCTTCATGAAATCTTCTTTCGCCTGCTCCGCTTCCATTCTTCCTTTGTAATCAGGCGAGTTTATTTTCACGTCCTAAATGCAGATAGATGTGACTTAATTTGATGAAGTCAGTCAAAAGCATAGATCGAGTATGGGACGGCATCGATTCGATTTCATAGTAGAATATTTCACCAGGGAGAATAAATGACATAATTGAATCAGGCAGATTGTTTTTAAAAGTTATAACCTGTCACTTTATCACTTATTTCTTCGTCTTGAGAGTTCAACTATCAGTCGCAGTCAATGTTAACTGATTACATAATGATTATTCAACTAAAAGATGAGAATATTTTTTGAAAGATGTCTCATAGTAATCAGTAATGGAATACCGGATCAGTGCCGCCTCCCCCAACGCTAAAATCAAAAGCATACGGTAATGTTCTGCTCGATGATCTTGGGGTCATCGCAGACGCTTTCCACAAAGAACACCCGAAACTTTGGATCTCGCTCAGGTGCGTGACAAAAGTCGATCACCATTTGTCGCCGTTCGCGCGTCGTGTTCGTTGCGTCGAAAATCTGAAAGAGTTATTAACTTTACAATAACAAGGACTTCTGTCGAAAATGCCATGCTTCCCCCCTCAAAATGGTAATCGTATTTTTCATGATAATAGCCACATCATAAGATACGTTACTTTGCTGAATTTCGACCGTTTTTAATAGAAATCATTCGTGTCAACAGAAAAGCAGCGATTTGTTGCAATAGTGTTAATAGGTAGACGACATCAGCGCTTCGAGGCAACTCAAAGAATCCAACGAAAGCTAAGATAGTTGTCTGGAGTGAAGCTGGACTTTGTTAGAATATCATTCGAAAGTTAAACATTTTGTAAAGCAAAGATGGAAGAATAAATATTGGCAATGATAATGGATAAATAACATTCCCAAAATAGAATTGATAGTCGCAGGACAAGTCCTTCGCATAGTTGCATAATTTCGTAATCATATCGGAGAGCGACTTACCGCGACTTCGCCCTCCTTGGACTGGAGATATCGACCCATGTCTTCCATGGCGCGTCGTGCGCAGTCACTGAAAGAGCAAGCGTCGACTTAAAAACTGGCGAGCGATGGGGGAGGGATGCAAGCAACGGGGTGGTGCTGAGCAAGTTGGGCACTTCTGTAGAATGGGGTTACAAAATCACTCAGCGCAATGATATACAGTAAAACCCGGATAAAAGAGAATGTTCGGGGAATCGAAAAGTGTCTCTTTTATCCGGGGTCGGCTCCTGTGTTACGGCATAGTACATTGCACTAGCGGAAAATCGAAAAATTGTCCCTTATATACGGGGTCTCTTATAACAGGTTCTCTTACATCCGGGTTTTACTGTATCATAAATTCGCGCATGTCCGCATCGACACTGTCTATGTGGTGTGCCTTTCTAGAACCCTATATTAAACCCGGCTGCGTTGCACCACAGGCCTCTCCAAGGGCTTGTACCTTGGAATGACCTACGTCATAAAACTGTAGTGCGAAGCAGCTGGGTCCCAGAAAAGCACACCACATCTACATCGAAGCGGCTGATTTTGAGGCCCCAGTCTACAGGAGTGCCACAAGTTGAGCCACCTACGTTCTAACACGCAAGGCATCGGCGTTGTCGGGAGAGAAGAAGCCGGCGGACGCACCGTCCACGGCAGACGCCACCTTCACCCGACGGTACTGCCCGACGTTAAAGTCTGCAATGAAGCAGAGCCGTCACTTACTCTCTGATCTGTGTCCCCTTCAAGTTGTAGGGCGAGAAGAACTCGTGCTCGCTATTGTCGAGGTCGCAGGCACTTCTCCGGTAGTCGCCCACATTGATAGCTGCATTGCTCGATTTAAATTTCGCTCAATTATTCCCTCCCCTTTCTCTCGCACTCCTCACAACTTACACTCCTTCACCAATCAAATGCACCCGGCCCTTCTGAATACCTTTGGTCTTAATGCCGATCCAGTTCAAGTAGCGGCACAACTTGCGCGAGATGTACGTTTTTCCCCTAGCCGGCAAACCGACCAACACGATCACGTTCGGCACACGAACTTGTTCCGTTCCTTCTGCAACAGTTCACAGTCTTCTTGCTGTCGCAATGCCTCTCTATCTGATTATACACTTCCCATTTTTATAAGGGCACTCTCTTAGTCAAATGAATATGGAAAACGTCCTCTTTAAATTGCCAAGTGTCCTTACATAAAAGTGGAAATGATATACAACTGAAACTCAGCAAAAATTGTGCACACACGTTCGATTATCAAAACAGAAAGCTTGTAGTGAGCTCTATACTACTTTTTCAACAGAACGCCATAATGAAAGGATAGAATTAAGTGGTAAAGTAAAGTGAGGAAGAAAGGAAAGTACGTTGGGCTAAAAACGGACTGGACTTGATGGTCGAGTAGGTGATCTTGCGCTTGGAGATGTGCGGGATTTCATGGTCGGCTAGAATGTCGTCCTCCTGATCGTTCTTATTCTCTTTGTTGTTCGCTTCCGCATCTCCATCCATTGTTTCTTCGAAGCCTACCGTGCCGATAATAATCGTCGCTCAACAGTCTGCCAATATTGATGCTGCCTGGTCGATTGCTCTTTGCATAAACTAGCCGTCACGTGAGCAAGTGCTATATTTTTGCACGATTTGTAGAAAAGCAATTGATAAGCAGGAGAGGAATGTGTTTTGACTACTTATCGAAACTACGGTACTTGAACGAATAGGGCAGACACCTCCCAATCTGTAGTGATTTGTATCGAATTTTTACAAGGGTTAGGAAGTGTACGTTAGAGGTCCTTCTGAAGTCGCTCTAAGCGATCTTCAATAAATCAGACCAATCTTGATTAATTACCATTCATTAATTTTCCTTAAATGAACTAATTGACCTTAGGTTAAGAAGAAAGAGAAAGCTGCAAAAATTGTAAATTGGCTAGACAAATGTGTTTCTTTGCTCAATCTCTATATAGTTGTTACAGTTCGGCCTAGTTTATGCGGTCACTGAGGAAGAGATAGACATTTTCGGCGATCGGAAGCGCGATTGTTGCATAGCGTCCTTATTTTGCGTGTTGTATGGAAGGAAGACTCGATTATAAATGATTATTTTTGCAATTGCAGGTGGCTGTGGTGTCGGTGCTCGGCGTTGAAGGTGGAAAGAGGAAAAAGTCGGATCGCCCCCGACTGCAATAACTACTTAGCCTGCTAAACTAATTGAGCAATCTCAAACAGTTCAATACATTGAAAAAGAATATCATGGAAGGAATCCCACTCGTCCGACTGACCATGTTCGCCATCGTCTTCACAGTGCTTTGCTATCGTGCGTAATTCTTTGTGGCTGAGATAAAAGCAAGGCGGAAGAGCTCATTTAGACACGACGTACGCCGTGATCAGCAAGCCCGAAGTGAACTGCAGTGCCAAAATGGGCAAGGACAAGACCGCCACCCTGTCATGCTACACGTGCATGGGCCGCGATTCGGAGAACTGCGACTGGGGCAACGTCTGCTGCAAGGGATCTTGCTTCAAACTGATTGACGAAGGTAAATACGACTCTCTCACTCTCTACACCTCGGCTAATATGCTAATATCTGCCTTGTTGCAGAACACGACATCATCGCTAAGGGATGCACGAACGAAGAGCACGAAATCGGCAGCATGCGCATACAGGATACAAAGGTCCACCTGTATTGGTCCAAAAATGAGACGCTCAAAGGTACGTGCGTAACTGGATTCACGGAGTTAACTGATCGTATAAGTCTGGCTGGATCTCGCGAAAAATTATCAACTTATGTTACTTTTCGCTTTAATTATAAGGACATATTTCAAATCAAATATAATATTTTGAAAATCGTGAATGCATTTTCCGTATCAATTTGACATGTTAATGTCTGTTTTGATTTGAAAAAGGTTGTTTCGATTTGGAATTTATTCTTATTAGAGTGAAAATGGCATATACAAATCGTGTAGTGTATATTCTACTCGTAATCCATACTCATCCAAACAATGCAGGTCTTAATCAGGAACGCCAACCGCCCATAAATTAGGGCGATATACCGTTGTTTATGTATAGCTGCGCATGAGATAGCCGCGTAGCCGCCAACTCATTAAATCTGAATTAATCGCAATCGCAGTCAGCAACAAATACGCTCCACTTCCCACTGCCAGTCAATAACTAGAGTTATCCTTAAGCTGCATCGCTTCATTATACGCATCGACTCTTTCAGGCGAGATGTATTACTGCAAAGGAAAGGATTATTGCAACGGAGGCAGTTCGGTCGTGTCGAGCGTCGTCATGCTGCTCGTAACTTTGGCCGTTCTAAAGGCGACCGTCTAGGCACTCAATCGTATCCTCTACTGCCACCCATTACTTTGTTGGTTGTGTATTCAAGAGTCGTTCGCTGTTTTATAGCAGCTGGTTTAGTGGTCCCTACGATAGTTACTTGCTTAGGTCGTTTTGTTATCAGACTGTTTGCATTTTACGTGACGATTTAATAATTATGTACAACTTTGGTCGGATTTAGAGTCAACTTTTACGTCTTTGCCTAATAATAGTCAGTCTTCGTTTAGACAGATATGTTGCACATGCTTGCGATAATTGGTTTGCCCACGTTTTGTCACTAAGTTTGATCTTATGAGTTTACGAATTTGTGGTATTATTTTGAGAAGGGCATTCCTGTTCGTCATGCAATTATTTTCTATACATAGCGAGACCCTGGTCGAGTTATGATCATCCCTCTTAAGCAGCATTGAAACTTTGTTGGTCTCACTCTCTGTGTATCATCGAGTTTACTTCCTTGTACTTTTGATTAGCACCTACAAAGTTCCTTCCCATTCGTCAAGGTAGATCTTGTATTCCAAATGCTGCTGCTCATTCTGATTCTGCGTATTTTCCACGATCACATAAGACGTCTCCCTCCTATTCCGCCCTTGCGGTTTTAACGAGCGACTATGCCGTCTGATTCTTAGCGTATTTGTTGTCGCAAGCGTGATTTTTCATCTCCCAAGCACGTATCTTTTTGATCGACTGAGCTGTCGTTTGATATTCCTTTGGTCATATTAGATTTGTGCGCATACCTCACCATGCAATCTGCTTACAAGTAATTGGTGTTCAAGTGTGCACTGATCGTGTAAAGAAGTAGTAATCTCTTCGTAATAATCGACATATACACAGTTTTACGTTAGAGTCGTTTGTCACCATGACGCTACTTGCCGAACATAGTGACGCAGAGTCTGGTGGAAAGCCGGTTTTGTCGCGTATAGTGCGGTGGTCCAGTGGCAGAGCGCGCGATGGAAGGCGCTGCGGGCTACGTTGCGCTGTGCGTCGTTTGGATCGTCGCATTCGGCGGGGGCAGCGCCTCATCGGTCGACGATCAAGTCTGCGCATCGCCATCAGACGGGGACTGCAACGATCGGCCCGCCGATGGTGGCGGTAATAAGTATGCCGCAAGTCAGCAAGGAGGTGATTCGTCGTCGCAGCGCTAGCAATTGTGGAATAAACTAAAAACGCGTCCTATAAATGCTTAAAATGCGCCCTACGTTTTCGTGGTCTTCAAACGCGCCCTATGCTTGATGTTTTCAGTATGTTAAGGTCAAACATAGGGCGCGATTTAAGCAATTATAGGGCGCGTTTTAATTGTTGTCCGCAATTGCTGCACTCGGCTCGTTTCAGATGTTCGATGGCAACCGTATCTACATGCAATCGGCGCTGCAATGGCACAATACAAAGAATGTCCAGACCAAAACTGCAGCTGCTTTCAGAGGTTTGCGCGCTTAAAGCGCTACGATCACTCATAGCTCTGCGGAATGTACCGTACACCATTATTAGCTATTTGTGTACGCGACTGCTAAGCGGTTGATTATAATATGAATTAACATGATTCCCAGCCGGCTTGTCATCTTCGGTCAAAACACAGTATACTGTAAGTTCCTTAGAGCTAGGAGTAATCGCAGTCGCATTTCAACATTAACAGCGACGGTTGAAAAATCTTCCCTATTGACGCTATTTAGCCAATGGGAATCAGACCTGGAGCCGTTCAAAGATGGAATAGACCGTAAGATGATCGAAGAGGCTAAAGACCGTGGCGTACACTACCAAATCATCGACCACAAGCTGTATCGACAAGAAAAGTGCATGTTCGGACCTAGGTGGGTATTCAATTGGCACCAAAGTCTTTGATCACAGTTGAAATTGAATCGAATCCACTTGTTGAATTGAACTATTCAGATGCGAAGGAGTGGAACATTTTATTCTCGAGTTAATCGATGAGCTGCCGGATATGGAATTTATACTCAATGATCGCGATTATCCGCAAGTGCCGAGGCGTTCAGTAGGGAACAAGCCTATCTTCTCGTTCAGTAAGGTACGTCTAATGGGAAGATTATGTGAAGTGTGCGAGCGGCGCGGAACAGGAACTTCCGGGATTTTTTAAAGAAACTCTCCAAATGACGTTCTTTTCCTTCTTTTAGTGTCTCACTCCTCTTCAGAGTTTGATTATGAAAGGGCAGAAATGAATATGGCTTCCACATTGCGTCAGTGCCATCAATACCCGTTTAACTATAACTGGAAGCGCAGGTCTGTCACAGTAATTTCACCAGGGCGACTATATACGCCATTAAGAGTCTAGACTAGCCCCCGCCTTTTCCAAAGTCCCCCCGTGAACGGCACCGCTTTCACAACTCGGCAAATAAAGCGTGTCTCGAACGAGTGGTCTCACTAGCCCTCGAAGCAGTACAAACATATTTCTTGAGGTACCGTTCGAATCATTAAAGATTAATTACAGACGAGCGAACATAAAGATATAATGTATCCCGCCTGGTCGTTTTGGAGTGGCGGACCGGCTATTTCTTTGCATCCGACTGGCATTGGACGCTGGGACAAATTGCGTGACAGCATCAATAAGTAACGATTGTCGGTCGGCAGTCCGATAACTGGCGACATTGTTTGCAGAGCAGCGGAGCGCGCTCCATGGTCCAAGAAGGAAGCCAAGGCCTTCTTTCGCGGCTCGCGTACAAGCGCCGAACGCGACCCACTCGTCCTGTTGTCGCGTGAAAAACCGCATATGGTTGAGGCTCGTTATACGAAGAACCAAGCGTGGCGCTCTCTGCAGGTAAGAATCGCGCGCCATGGTCGAATTTCTCCTTTCTCACATTAATCATTTGCTATTCAGGACACACTGGGAGAAGAACCGGCGTCGGAGGTGCACTTTGAGGATCACTGCAAGTACAAGTGAGCGCGTCTACCCTCTTTCCTTTCCCACCATTACCATACGAGCATTTGCAGGTATTTGTTTAACTTTCGCGGAGTCGCCGCCAGCTTTCGCCTCAAGCATTTGTTCTTGTGCCGTTCCGCTGTCTTTCACGTGGGCGACGAGTGGTTGGAGTTTTTTTACGGCGCCCTAAAGCCGTGGGTTCATTACGTGCCTATATCGACGTCCCTCGCCGAGTTGCAACAGTTGCTCGATTTCGCCGCCGCCAATGATTTCATTCTGCATCTAATTGCTTCGCGGTTCGACGCTTTCCCTTTCTCTCAATTCCTCTAGTAA